>JALIZH010027281.1:0-21947 GCA_030522465.1 Rhipicephalus appendiculatus
TTGCGCACGCAAGAATGTCACCAATCGGAGCAGAAGATACTCGAAAAATGATAGCAGCAGAACGCAGCGGGAGCGCCTGAACAGCCTCCACGCGCCCGTGGATACGGTGAGGTGGTGGCGCCCTCATGCGGAGAGCCATTGAGCAACTAGTCAGGAAAAAGTTCTTTCACTCTCGGCGCATTGCGAAGGCCGTAAGGGAGAGCGGAGGAGGGAGTCTAGTCCGGCCGTGGCATGGAAAGTGCAGTTGGGTGACGATATACTAGATGGCGCTGTACGCATTCTGTGTCGTCAGCGGCCCGCGCCAATGGGATCCCGGACTAAGGATCCGCCTCACCGATCTTCTCGCGAAGAACATGAAATAAATGTTTTATTCTCTCTCTCTCATCTCCATTTCTCGTCTCGTTTCCGAGAGGGCGCTGTCCCATAGACATGCGTACAATATGGCGGTTGGGTGAAGGTACGCTAGATGGCGTTGGCGGTGCAGCTGCTCTCCGATTGGCTGCTGCGCGGGCTGCGCGGGGCTTGCGCCGGGCGGCGAGCGCCCGCTATCTCTCATTCCCCGGATCGTCGCCGTACGAGTGCGCTTGCCGGATCGTGCTGCTTGGCGGACCATGGACGACGAGGAGCGCCGGGTGCGGAAGGCCGCGCCGCTGCGGCTCGTGCTCGTCGGCAGGATCCCGAGGTGCGAGCTCGAGAGGCCGCCGCGACGCGAGCGCGGCGCCAGGCGGATCTCACACACACTATCGCTTTGATTAGTGCTGGGCGAAACCACTGAAGATTTCATTACTGGAAACCAGTGTTGTACGGAACGGCGTTCCAAGAAACGACGTTCCAGGAACTAGTTCCTTTTGGCAGGAACGGAGGAACGCCACCGTTCCATTCAGGATGGGTGGAACTGTAACGGTAACTCGTTACGTTTAAGCGGGAACGGTAGAGGAAACGGCGTTCCTTCGGTGAACGTTCCACGGCATTCAATAGGCGCACGCGCGCAGTACATCATGCAGAACAGAGCTGATGGGCGACCGTGTGACGTGCGAAGATGTAGCGCTCGCCCATCACGTGACTACGATGCATCCTGGTTTTTACTTCAAGGTGCCCGCCGGGGACGCAGGAAAGCGAAAGACGCCGAGACTGATCACGTGCAGAAGGAACAGTTGATTTTTTACAGCAGAAATGTTATGCTCGAGGTATCCATGCGTCGTAGAAAGAAAATAGTCATCATCATGAAACAGCACGCACTCTCTTCGTCATCGCCATCCGCTTCTGCTTCTCTCCCAAAACACGGGCGCTGATTTGACCGGCGCGGTATGCAATAACTATGATGGGGCGAGAGAACGAGTACACAGAGAGCGAAAGGAAGGGATATAGAGGAAGAGATAAATTCTTGGCTGCAAAATGTTTTCGGCGAGGCAAAATTGGACAGCGCCTATCAACGATCTAAAGGCGAGCGTCGTAACCACTCGGGTATCTAGTTTTTTTTTCTTTCATGGTATTTATTCAACATAGGCATGGCACTTTAAAGCAATTGAATACAGACGGAGAACTGATATGTTCATTTTACTCGTATCGCGACCCAACGACGAACACACAGTACTGAAGAATTCGCATTCATCTCTAGAGCGAATACATCAAAGAACTGCCATTTACCGTTATACACTAGAACTGTTGTAAGGATAAACACCTCCCCAATGCAATATACCACTCTGGCTGACTTTCCATTTGCTCGTATACATCTCTTAGCGGAGTGACCGTATAATAATGAAGTAGGATGTTGAAATTATTGGCTATGCGTTTTTCTGGAACATGCGCGCTCGCTAGAAGTGTATAGCATATCCTTGTAGAGTACAGTATATCAAGGGGGGTGGGAAGGAGAAGTGGTGGTGAGGAGGAGGGAAAGAAGGAGGGGAAAACGAGTATAGAGGGACAGAGAAAAAGAAAGAAGATAGAAGTCGAGCGAACGTACACGCAGAGACAGAGGGAGAGAGAGAGAGAGAGACAGCGAAAAAAAATATAAAGAAAGATAAAGAGAAAAATATAGAGAACGAAAGGCAAGAAAGAAAGCAAAATATAGAAAGAGAGAGGACGAAATATACAGAAATATGTTGCTGATTGTGAACCGGGGACGTTACTAAGGCGCAATTGTGTATTCCGAACATTATTTTCTGTTCACACTCAAACATTGAATCGGCACTCATTAAACGCTTAAGTATTGTCCCTTTCGATGCGATTTCTTGTGCAAGAAATTCAACTATTGGCGCATTGGTCGATATTTCTATTTCAATATGTGAAGTGCAGTATCCTGACTGCGCCTTTGAAAACTGACGTTGACAAGTGCCGCATGTGTTGGACTTGAAATAGACGAGCACGAAAGTTGCAGTTACATGTATGTGAGGCCGGCGGTCTCGAAAAAATTTGTCTAGGAGCATTTATTTAGATTTCTTTACCTATGTATAACCTGTTCTCCGCAATGTTAAATTCGTTTGATATATGTAGCTCGACGGGAGTTTTAAATTTGTCACTTTATTTCGCCTCAGGATGATCCGACACTATATATTTATTGAAAACTCAAATTTAACGTTAATGTAACGACACGTTCCAATTTTGGAAATGTAACTGTAACGAGTTCCTTTTGCATTTGAGGAACTTGTAACGTGAACTCGTTCCGAAATTGGGAAGGAACAAGGAACGAGTTTTCGTTCCTCTTTTAGAGGAACGTGTACAACACTGCTGGAAACTGGCACTTCTAATCAGTCAATAACTAACTAGCGCACCTAGGAATAACACAATGCAATAACTATCGGGAAAATTCACCTTCTACTCGGCCAATCCCCTCCTTTGGGTATGAGCCATGTCCGGAGGAAAACAGCAACAACAGCAAGGGACCGTACGACCTTTTCAAGTTCTTGAAGCTCGAGACGCTTCTACATGACCTGAGGAATCCCATCTAACCGTCTCTCATTCCCTGCGGGAACACCAGGACGTCTTTAGGGGCTAGTTGGTTCATTCTGTGCAGGTAAATAATTGCGCGAAACTAGAAAGGGACACCGCAAAGAAGACACACGAACAGATCGAGCGCAAATCTTATCAGCGCTTGTCAACACCGTTTTGTCAAACCATCCATTTGTACTAGCAATAATGAATCTAAGCTCTAGTGAACCGGCAGTCCGCATGAGACAAGAAGCGCGAAATAAGAAAGCTTTGGTTTCGCTACATTTCTTAGAAATGATATTCGGGTTTAATCTCGCATGTGACCAACGCATAGTGTCGTTTGCCAGTTTACGGAATTCTCGAGAGGCACCAGTGCTCCAAAGAGTTAGGCATTATCTCGCATATTTTCAAACGCGATCGTATTATGACAAGTATTATCACTTGTTCACTCATTTTCCTTCCGTGAGAATTCCTCGCAACATTCGGTTGTTCATCCGGGCAGATCGCTCGCCACATTCGACGCGTTCAGCAGGATCCGTGCGTCCATTCAGCTTATACAGTGAAATAAACGTGACCTTCTATGAGGCAGACATGGTGGTCTGCAGTTCGCCGCAGCTTTCGAAATTCCCCCGCCCCCTTCTCTCGGCATCGCCATTTCTCGGCCAGGTGAACCGGAAAACTCAGCCTAATCGAGCGATTCGCTTTCCCCATTGGGTGATTTGGAGGGACCGGTTGCTTACGCAACTTAAGTATCTTTTCGTGTTATCTCTTATTTTACAGCCAAAGCTGTTATGAGATCACAATAAGGGTCGTTTTTGCGCCGTACCTGTCCGCCGCCGCCGCCGCCGGTGTCCATAACCAAAATCGCACGAAATAAGAAAAAAAATCCGCCAGGCCTGCGCGGAACGCTCAGCACAGTCACAGCGAAAGCTGGAAGAGCGGCCTTAGATGCTCATCTTTAGAGCATTTGCTAATGGAACTAATCTATAGAGACTTTCGTGCGTCGCCTACCCCGCACACGACAGGGTGTGCAGTGAATCGTTGTACCATACCATAGTAACCTTTCATCATGCCTCCCTCTATCTCTCTCTTTGCCTTTTCCCCTTACCCCCGTGAGGAGTAGCAGGCCAGAAACCCGCTTTCCAGGCCGACCTCTCCTCCTTCTTGCCATTAAACATCTTCTCACTTTCTAGAGCATTTTTAGACACTCTTGGGGCAGCAACTACAAGTGCACTTGCATGGTACCCACTACGCCATAAATCAGCATAATTTTTGTGTAGTGGAGAAGCGTCTACTATGCCATTATTCGTCATTCTTCGTAAAAGCGCGGTACCCGCTACACACTTGTAACGCATTATGTGCACTTTGTTGATGCTGTGGCTGAAGACGATGAAGAATTATGCGTGAGGCTTTTTCTAATGGGTTGGAGCATTGAACGACCCACTCGTTACGCAATTCGCATTGTGTGACGCCTGGTTGTTGCTTTACTGTTCTAAAACGCTTTACAACACACGTTAACGCGATTCCTTACCCGACATGAAGCCTGCATAGGGTCAGTTTGCACCGCCGTTTCACGCAGTGGCGTAACTCAGTGGTAGAGTGCTGGGCTGCCACGCAGAGGAACCGGGTTCGATTCCCATTCTGTCATAGATGTGGTTTATTTATTTAGTTTTTTACTTATACGTGCGATATTGGTTACGGACACCGGCGGCGGCGGCGGACAACTACGGCGCAAAAACGACCCTTGTTGTGATCTCATAACAGCTTTCGCTGTAAAAACTAAATAAATAAAAAACACCTGACAGAATGGGAATCGAACCTGGGTCCACTGCGTGGCAGCCCAGCACTCTACCACTGAGCTACGCCGCTGCTTGATACTGCGGTGCAAACTGACCCTATGCAGGCTTCATGTCGGGTAAGGAATCGCGTGAACGTGTTTGTAAAGCGTTTTAGAACAGTAAAGTAACAACCAGGCGTCACGCAATGCGAATTGCGTAACGAGGAGGTCGTTCAATGCTCCAACCCATTACAAAAGCCTCAGGCATGATTCTTCATCTGCGTCAGCCACAGCATCAACAAAGTGCACACAATGCGTTAGAAGTGTATAGCGGGTACCGCGCTTTTCCGAAAAATGGCGAATAATGACATAGTAGACGCTTTCCCACTACAAAAAAAATTATGATTTATGGCGTAGTGGGTACCATGCAAGTGCGCTTCTAGTAGTTGCCCCAGGAGAGTTTAAAATGACATTATCTCCCACTAAAGGGAACCATTTGGAGATGCGAAGCAGCGCTGATGTTCACTTGTGTTTCCATTTGTTGTTTCCTTTTGTATGTTTCCGTGTATGTTTGATGTGTGTGTGGAGTTGTGTATCAGCGGTGTGCTTACGTTGCTTGCGCTGCTGTCACAGCTTACGTTACCGATGCCGCTACAACTGGCGCCAACGCTGACATCCATAGCGCCGTTGCGAAGGAGAATGCAAGGGAGTGAGCGCACGCCGCATTATATACGAGCGCACAGCTGCGCCGGAGAGAGAGAAACGGGAGAGGAGAAACGAAGCGGAGGCAGCGCTCACGCGGAGGCAGCGCTCCTCCTCCCTCCTCGCGCTCACGCGAGGAGAGGGAGGAGAGTTGGCGCATGCGCAGTAAGGGTGGTCAGGCCGCACACCACCGGATTGAACTCCTCTATAAGCTGCTTATATATAACTCCGTTATAAGCTGCTTCGCACCTAAAAAGGCTCTAGAAAGGGCGCTCTTACAGCTTTCGCTGTGACTGCGGTGCGCGTTCCGCGCAGGCCTGGCGGTTTTGTTTTTTAAAGGAGGATAGTCTTTCTTAGGATACTTAAACATAAAAATTTTGGTCTGTCTGTCTGTCTGTCTGTCTGTCTGTCCGTGACCCGATTCAGCTACTCGGCCAAAGTTTAACTAATTTCTGAACGCCCAGCCATCTTGAACTGGTGTTTTCGTTCATACTTGTGAACATATTCGATCAAAAAGCAAATACTACGCATACCTGAGGCGCAACATTAATATGTAAGTATCAGGTCGTGTGTTCTTTTATTGGAAAATACACAGATACGTAATTCTAAAGACCCTAGTGTCTTTCAGGCTGTGCTGAAAATGCGAAGCTGTGCATGAACTGTGATGCTTTGCACGAAAAAGCGCTTTGCCGACAATAAAGTCCCGCCGCTGGCAGTGGCCCTTGGTTCAGCACAAGCTCATGTTTTTCGATGGCGTCCATATCTCGCGCAGCGCCGCCTCTATTTTATCAATGCCAGCCAGATGCGGCCAATTCAACGTAGAGTAGGCGCTGTCTGAGGCAAGGCAAAACATAGGAGTACGGCCGGCACAAGACTATCGTCTTTCGACGACATTTGCAGCGAAGCACGCAGATACGCGGCCAATTTTTTCTTACAGTAATCTATAGAATCGTCAGGCAGCGACCGACACGGGCATCTCAGGGAACGATGAGTACGTCAAAAATGTTTCTTTTTTTTTTTCGGTGGACACTACGCGGTTAAATCTGCTTCTACGAATAGAATGGTGTCTCGATAACAATTGATGGGGTTTATCGTCCCAAAACCACGATATGATTATGAGAGACGCTGTAGTGGAGGGCTCCGGAAATTTAGACCAACGGAGGTTTTTTAACGTGCACATAACTCTAAGTACACGGGCCTCGAGCATTTTCGCCTCTATCGAAAATGCGGCCGCCGAGGCTGGGACGCGCTCCCGCGACCTGCGGGTCAGCAGTCGAGCCCCATAACCACTAGACCACCGTGGCGGGTAATATGGTGTCTCGATTACTTCGGCACGGGCGCTTAACTTATGCTGTCTTGATTTACGACCGACAAGTACTTTGCTGCTAAGAAGCGCTTTCTCGCAGTGAAGGCACTTCTACTTTCAGCACGCCCTGAAGCCAGAAAAGTCGCATGGTCAGTCATGCGTTTGCCTTAGACGACATGAAGGCAAAAACCGTGCTCTTCTTTTTCTTCTCAGTCGCTTGTACTGATTTGTGATTGTACTGACTTGAAACTTGTGACGTCAAGAACACATCTGAAATTTTGATGAACCGTAACGTCGTCATGACGCCAATTGACATCGCGTCACTTTTCGACCGTGTCGGGGTGACGCCCACAACAACGCCGACAATCACCTCTCGCGTTTCATGACGCGCTTAAGGCTTTCGCGTAGGCGTGCGCATGGAGGGGGGGGGGGCTGCGATGAACCTCCGCCCCCCCGCCCGCCCCCCCCCCCCCCCGACGGGGAACCTTGTGCGCGCCTGTGGGCTTTCGTCTTAAGAAGGGCCGCTTCGCGCACCAAGAGACCTTGTTCCTGGCAGAGCACTGGTAAGTCAACTGAAGTGTAATGGGTGTTCTTTTTTTCATTTTTTAGACAATAGATTTTTTTTATAAAAATGCTATGACCATCAGGCTGCAGTTGTCTTCGCAAACGAACTCTACGCCGGGGCGGAAACACTTGGCTGCACCTCAAACGACTATCTCTACACCCGGCCACTAAAAACCTAAAAACACTGACCCGCCTGTGCCATAGCTGCTCAACTGAGAACCAATACTACTACTACTACTACTACTAATAATAATAATAATAATAATAATAATAATAATAATAATAATAATAATAATAATAACTAGCAGTTGTTCCGTGTACGAATACAACCGATGAGCGAAGCTCCTTAGAAATAGGACGCACGCGGCGTTCGGCGTGCGCTGCGTTTCATTAGACAGTTATAGTATAGCGTTAGCGTGATAGCGGGAGTTAAGGAAATAGCGTTACCGTGCCGCACACGTTCGTTTCGGACAGCGCGTTGTAGTTTAGCGGGATAGCGTTTACGTACCCAAGCTGGCACGGTGGCGTCATCTAGCGGAGGGTGAATGCATTAAAAAGAGTGAAAAGAAAAAACTGAGAATTCTCGCCTGTATCCCCGCGCGCAGCAATATTAGTACTTTTATTTAGTAATAATAAAAGTAAATAAGTATGAACCACGCACCAAAAGCGCGAATTTTTATGTTGCGGATTTGTTTACACCGATCTTCTAGTTAGGCCAAAGGACGTTCGAAATGGGAAGCGATCACAAAAACTAGGCTAAGTTATCCGTAATACTCGGTCGTCGAAGCTACCTGAAGGCAAGCGAAGCCATTTTGCACAGTCGTTAGCTACTGAAGAAGTGGATCCGTCCCCACCAAGGCTAAATTCAGTTCGAAGCGGGCGTCCAAAACCGCCGCCATGTTTTACGTACACTACGTAGACCACGAAAACACGGTAACGCTAAATCTGAAAAATAGCGTGCGTGCGGTACACGCTACGGATCTTTTAGCGCACAGCGCATGCGCACTTCGATCCCGCTATTCCGCTAAGCCCGCTATCCCGCTAAGCCCGCTATACTATAACTGTCTATTGTCCAGGCAACGGACCAACCACTGGGCGGACGACAGGGTGAAGCGATGGATAGCGATGGTTTCGCGCGTTCGCCGGTTTGAGGGGGAGAGGGCAGTGTCGAAGAAAAAGTGAGACTAATCTGCCTCCGTTTCGCATGCGTTCGTATTCTCGCGCTTTGCGCATCGTGCAGACGCCATCCGTGTTCCAGCGCTCATAAAGCTCATTTATCCCGCAGCTCATCCTATGCAGATCAGCTCTGGGCTGTCCACCAAGCCCGCGAGGTGGCTGAGGGGCTCAGCCTCTCGGTCCCCACGTGGGAGTGGCCCGCAACACAGTGATCTGTGTTTTGGAGGACCCAATAAAAGTTTATCCAATCCAATCCAATCCCGCGTGAGGGGTAGACGCCACAGCTGGCACCGTGCCAGGGAGCTTCAATGGTGACGGCGACGGCGGGGTGCCGGCCTAAGGAGCTTCGCTCCTAATAATAATTATAACAACAGTCAGTCTCGCAGATGTGGCATAGCGATGTGCGCATCTTTGGACAAAACATATATGGCCTTAGTGGCATCTCTGGGCCGACTCTAAACATCGTGAACGCATCGCGTTTCGTTGTATATTACATGCTTAATAAAACACTTAGCTGAAGATTCACACCACAGATGTTCCAATATTTTAGTATTGGATCTGCTTTTTTTTCTTTGTCTGTCTTCCGGTGGCCTGCACGAGAACAGACGTGACAGATACTTCTTGGTCTTTCTTTTTTTAATTTCGGGCTGCGCAAGCACTGTCCGCCTCTTGTACAAGATAACTTTATGTTTTACTGTATGTTTCGTTTGGCTATGCTAACGGATGTGAACCGGTAGAAACGTACCTGAGCATATTTTTTTCCCTAATCCGGTGTTCAATCGGATCAGGTCCTCCTTGTCCTTTTGCCGTTGTTCAGCCGGAGTTTACCGCTTTCGCAGAACCGGAAGTACAAAAAATGTTGCGGTTCGATACTCTGGGCCACAGAAGCGTTTTTGATGCGTATGTGAATTCCTACGCGAGACAAAAAGAACCGAATGGTAAAGTAATCTAACTCGCGTTTCTTTTTCGAACATAATGATATATTATTATTTCCGTCTTTCTTTCAATACAAAATTAGTTATTTTGAAAAATATTTATTTCCAAGCCTTTTTTTTTTTCATTCGAAAGACTGCCCATTTAGAGTATAAAGTATTTTAATTTCTAGACCAAGGTGCCACCTTGTTTATGGCCGATACTCCGCAGTGGTTCGCGCCATTTTACTGAGGAACAACCAACCACCCAACCATGGAAGAAGTTCGATTTGAACTATATGCTCTTAAAAAAAGTACGAGATCCGGCAGATCTAGGTAAGTACAGCAATCCTATAAAGACGAGTATTTCTCTGCAGTATTATGAGAATCACTGCAGCGACGCCTAGCCATGTACCGGCGACTCAGCCCACTCAGCTCTCTCAGAGGCGCAAAGTTTGCTTTCGTGTCGCCGACACAGGTGGCAGCACTGGCTTGTAGTGCACCGTGTTACTGACGCTGTAGGTCAAACAGGCGCCAAACATGGTTGAATTTCAAGTCTTTCTCAAAAATCGGATAAAGGGACGCGTGGAGAATGCATCGTCGTCATGAATGTGAATTTCGTCTTAGCTTCAACATGACACTACGCGTCAGGTGGAAGCACTTACGTATTAAATATACCGAAAGCTTGATTGGAGTCCGCACATGGAAAACATTTTAGCTAAAGCGTCAAACGCTGTTGGAACGGTGCGCAGGCTCGGCAACAATTCTTTCGGTTTGCGCTGAGATCTCCGTGTGATGATTTAGTACGTGTATATTCGCTTAATATCGGACTTCGGCTGCGGTTTGTTTTCCGGTGAGCATGCTTACGAATTTTGATTACTGATTATTAGAGACCGGATTATAGGCAAATGCCTATTTTTTTCCCTTGCGTTCCTATCGCGCCACTTTGATATATGAGCATGAATTAGGGGTAAAGGAGGGCTTTTATAGTGTTTTTATAGTGCCTATAAATGCCTATTTTTGGGGTTTGTGCCTAAATGTCTATAAGTGCCCATAAATGCCTATTTTCAAAATGGGTGCCTATATGAACGCTATTTAGCCTCAAATTTTGCTTTCGAGTACAGTTTGAGACCGTAATTCATGTTACCGGGCAAAATTGACGTTCCGGAACTTTATGGGGTGCAACAACCTATAGTTCCCTAGTTCAACAAATATCCGGGAAGCAACCGGTAGCAGCAGTGAAATGGGACGCGCCGGCCACCTTACCCCACCGCACTGACATGGCGCGAGCGGTTGGAACAGGAGAGAGGAAAGGACGCTATTTCTGCAACCCTAAATGGGAGCACGTCCCAGGCGGGAAGGCGGGAAGAGGAGAGGGGAAGAAGAGGAGAGTGGCGTCTAACCGGCGGCTTTTACCGCCGGTTTTCCAGTCCAGTGTTCCCATGGAATTGAAGCACCTCCTTGAAGACTTGGGCGTGGTGGAGGGCTTTAGAAAACAGGAGGTGCCTCGCGCGCAGCAGCAGGAATATGGAGAGCGAATGCGAAACCATGGAGTGCGGTCAGGGCAAAATAGAAAGTAGGTAAAAAAAAAATCAGATGTGCACATGGCTTTTGTTTCGTTTGCAATTTACTTTTAAAGGGCGCTTCACCAGATCACATTAGAAATTTTAGTCACATACTGGAAGTGTTCGCGTGCCCAATGAAGAGCTTTGTACCACAAGAACTTTTTAATTGGTTCATTACGAGCCGCAAAAGCATGATGCCGGTAGATGAGCTTGAAACCTTTACCACTCGCAAGCCAAATTCCTTCCCTGCCCTCTTCGGTATCAGAGAAACTCGGAGCCGGAAGATCACACGGCGTTGACGCATCAACACGCCATGCGCACGCAAGATTACACTATGTGCACATGACATGCCCAAGCCAGGTCGTGCGCACAAGCGGTGTTGTATTGTTTCGGCGTTCGCTCTATAGTGTACTGCCTGTTTCTGTGGGATGGATCCCCTCTATGCGTTTGGAGAGGCTGGCATGGATCTTGTATCCTTACCACGACACAGCGCGTCGCACAGCTGGAACTGCTGTAAGGAACGATGCACCAAAAACATGCTAAGCGTTTTCAGGGCTGGCGCCGGCACGACGCTGGAACGGCGAGAACATGAACACAAAAGAAATATAGGCAGCTAAGTCTCGCATCGCTCTCGATTCGAAGAAAAAACTAAAGAAAAGTGCGCACACATTCCGTTTGTATGTTTTAATATTTCTATTAACTTTCATTCTTCTTTTCAAGCAACAGTTGCACAAATTACACATGTAGCCTCGAATAATTCTCGCAGTTTCATGTACTACAGTGACATACACAGGACCATTCCTTGTTGAACTTCACCTCCCCCACATTGGCGCGCGCGCCCGTGAGATAAAGGGCACGAGGCATTCAGTCCCAGGTGAAAAAAACAACATTTCCAGCTGGATTATTGAACTGGAAATTTTTCCAGCTGGAAAAACTTCTCGTTTAATAATCCAGCAATAGCTATATAACCCATCTCGAAATGGATGAACCTCTTCATGGAATATGGCCTAATAACAGCCTTTTAACTGACAGAGTTCCTGTGGATATTCATCCACTCCGAGCTGAGTTATCGAATCAAAAGTATTTCCAGCTGGAAAATTTCCGGTTCAATAATCCAGCTGGAAATGGAACTTTTTTCATCTGGGGTCTGACATGTCACCTCCTTCCGGGGAGCGTAGCGTTGCAAATCTTGGCAGACGTGATCGTTAGCGCAATGCATGCATTATACTTCTAGCTCGAAACGCTCAAACCTGGTAAGGGGCCCTTTATGGTGTTCACACAAAGAGGAGAAATTGACTCTGCGCTATTAGGCCCGGCCAATACAAGGCTAACAGACCCTTCTGGCCTTTTAGCGGTCTGGCTATTGAATCCTGTGCTGCCCTTCCCAGCCATGCCGAAAAGAAGCAGACCCAGGAGCGTGTTTATTCGATGGTTGACACTTAACTTACCATTCTGGACAATAAAAGGAGAGACCGTGTTCTGGAAACCGTGCCCGAAGAGGGACCATTGCATGGCTATGTTAAATCATTAACGCCTTTGTACAATCATAAACTATAACATTTGTTTGCTTTCCTGTCGTAGACCAGGTCGCGCACGTCCTTATTCGAAAATTTGAGTTTTTGTAAAAATTTATTGTGCCTATATTTACGATTTTGGGGGCCTAAAACTGTGTTTTTCCTGCCTATTTTTGGCGCCTAAAACACGATTTTTTAGTGCCTAAAAATCCGGCCTCTACTGATTATTCTAGAACGTAAATCATGTGTGTGTCTTTGGCTGCCTAAATTTGTTGCAAGCAATCAATATTTTACATCAGGAAAAGCGCATACGTTTCTCTCAAAAGGTTTAATTTCCTAACCGTGCTAAACGTGAAAATATGTGACTTCTTGTTTTTTCCAAAAGAGCCAAGTCCACTTTAACTGAAACTAGAAAAGACGCAGTCTTTTTTTTTTTTTTTTAATCTCTGCTACTGAGAATATGGCCGGGCCTGCTCCTGCAATCTTTTGCCAGTGTGCTCACGTGCCCGAAATACCTCAAATCTATATTGCGGCTGAAATCTATACAGCCCACTACTTGTCGGTATTCAGGAGTAAAATTTTGATTTGGCTCTTTAGAATGGAACGTTTCATTTGGGCTTGAGTTATGTTATGATCGGACTTTTTGGCTTGGCGCCACTCGGACGAGCAGGATTATTTCGCCAGTCTGCCCTGCTTTATTCCCGGGTCAGCGTTCCCCGAAGAGCACCAGTAGCAGCGACAACACGGCAAACCTGCTCTGAATCCTTCAGGGCCGTCGGCGCACCTCGTCAAATCCCTTTCGACTCACCTGACCGACTTTGACGGTATGGCCTAGGAGGGGCTGTTTGCAGGCGAGGCTGCTTGCTTTGTTCATCGTGCTACGCGACGCACCGAACAATCAGCCGAGAACTTGGGAGACACGTTTCCCACACTCTGAGGGTTCCTTCGTGGCAGCCGCCTGGGAGGCACTTGCGTCGCAGCCGCTGTCGAGGAGTCATCGCTGCAGCCGACTACACGGCTGGTTTACAGGAATGTGCATCACCTCGGCTAGGTCATTGTGCAGTGCAGTGCGAGGCCGTACTGTGTCCTGTGTACCCCTCTCCCGCGCCGCCGGGCGAACTGGGCGTGCCTCTTCCCTCTTTCCAGGTTTGGGAAGGAGGCGGCGTTTGACCTTCCCATTTGGAGGCGGAGGTCAAGACGACGTCCTGATTGGACTATCATGGACTTTATTGTTTCCCGTGCAGGGAATGTTGGGAAGGCTAAGGCATTAAAACGCGAGCGCCGAGGCGCTCCTGATCATCATCTTCTTGCATCATGTAAAATCACGCTACCATGTAAATACTGTAAATAAAACGTTCCTGTTGTCAGCTCCGGCTACTCTGCTCGACTTCTCCCTGCGACATGGCTGGCTCCGGTCCCATGGACAGACCCCCGACTACATCAGTTAGCTAGTAAAAGAGGCCTAAAACGCAGCGAATGAACGATGTAGCAACATTTTGCGACCAAAGTAACACCATCCTTTAGCTTCGGTGGGTGTAATCCTTTATTGCACGGGCGTAATGGCGATCACTACACTTGTAGAGCGAGTGGTCCTCCCAGGCAAAATGCGCACCATCCTAGGCTATGGGCAGCGTTTTCTTGTTTGGCATTTATTTGAAGCCTTCAAAACATGATTCAGCTCTTCTTTTTCTTTTTTAGCCCGTTTATGCCGCGCCGTTTCGCATCACTTCTTCAAGGAATAGATCGGTGCCCAATGTTTTCATTTCAGTTGTCTTCTATTTCGAATACACCGTCTTGGAGTGAAAGAAGGACATCATACTGTAGCGCGAAACTCGAAAAGAAACACTAAGGGTACGCGTGTTCTGCCCTACAACATAATGTCCTTGAGTAAGTACCAACTCGCCCAAGAAAAAATAATTTTTGGAACGAAAGCACAATAGCAAAGTAACTAGCACACAAATGAAACATATTCGATGAGACCATGTTGGTTCTTTTGGTCACCATTGTTGACGCAGCGCTGGTTTAATGTACCTGGCTCCGCTTCATTCAAACAGATGCAGGATTTGGCGCACTTTTGATTCGAAATTACTTTCTGAGTGCGCATTACAATCAGGATTTCACGTGGGAGCGGCCCTCAACGTGCTAAAGCGCGTTCCGAAGGACCCATTAAAGTTCATTCATCCATCCATCCATCCATTGCCCCATTTTGATTACAATCGTTTTCAAAGTGAAAGATACTTATAATGCAAATGAGTTCTGCGGAAGCATGCAAGGTGGCGGAAGGGTTAAGAAAGGGAAAATGGACAACCACCCGTTTGCAGCAGAAGCCACAAGGAAATCCGTACGGATTTCTCAGAAAGAAAAGCTTCTTAGTTGGCAAAAAATTCGTCCTGGTCCGGGGTTCGAACCCGGGACCAACGCCTATCAGGGGCGGTCGCTCTACCAATTGAGCTATCCAGGAAGCTAGCAATTGGCAGCGCGAGGGCGAATTCATCGACAACTCAAAGCACATGGACACAAGTAATGCAAATGAGCTCTGCGGAAACCCGCAAGGTGGCGGAAGGCTTAAGAAAGGGCAAATAGACAACCACATGTTTGTAGAACGAAGCCACAAATAGAGAACGGGCGGTTTCAAGACACATTTCAAGTTAACGTGATAAAGATATCCGATATCGATACCCGAATGGTAGTTTGAAAGACCACTTGGCACGCCTAGAAAACAAAAATATCGTTAAACATGTTAAGTGATTTCAGCGTGAAACGAACGAGGACAGAGGCAAATAAGAGACGCAAACGCCAGCACTGCCTTACAACTGACTTTATTAGCACAAAAACACATATTTTAAAGGGCCACTAAAGTGAAACAATGAATCAGTTTAGATTGATAAATTGTACTATGAGAGCTCTAATGTCATTAATTTTATCGTCATAGGTTTATTAATAGAGCAGAAAATCAAGTTCATAGTTTCATTTTTAAATTTCGCGCTGAAATCGCCGTTCTTCACGTCACTATTTTAAAGGTGTATTTTATTGCGATAGCAATTATATGGACACTCTCGGCTGCTTTTTGCCATCGGCGTCGGCGTTGGCGTCGCCGTCGCCGTTGTCGTCATGCCCTGTATATGTGTATATATGGATATAAAAGCCACGAAGAAAAGCAAGTAAAAGGGCTTAGCAAAATTCTCTGAAACTTGGTATATCAAGTCTACGGCCCCCCTCTGGGGACAATGTACTTCATTTTTACTGATTAAACTGCGTAGGACGTAGCATATGCCGTCAAAATCTACCACGTCACGACGTTTGGAGCGGCAATTTCAAGGTGGCGTCGCCGCCTGCATTTCTATTTCGTACGTTTTCTCGCCTACCAAGCGTCTGTCTTCTCGGGGCAAGCGTGGCGATTTTGGTCTTGCGAAAGTGTAGCCTTTTACTACGAGAAAAATTGTTTTTCTCTTTAACGTCTCTTTGAAGCACAACCTATACCACGTGAACACGCCGATGACGTCATCAGAGGGTAACTGCAAAGGATTAGCGGGGTGGACTAGAAAAGCACGGTCTCTATCAGGTTGTGCTTCAAAATAAGCGTTTTCTTTTTTTTTTTTCTTTGCTAATAAAGACAGTTGTGAGGCAGTGCTGGTGTTTGTGTCCCTATGTGATCGTTCGTTTCGCGCTGAAACCACGCAATATGTTTAACCACATCCGATTCGCCCAAATGCCAGTTTTTCTGCAACAAATATCGTGTAACGTCTGATGCTTCAGACTGCGAACAGAAGGCGGGTGTGGGCCGCGCATCGTCTTAGAACTGGCCTTTTCCGTACAGAGAGAATTTCTGGGGATTTTTTTTCATACCGTTACCTGAGTGTATACCTCTTTTTCAAGTGGAACAATTGCAGCAATCTCTGTCATCAGCCTTCATTAAAACTGGTTGTCTTCTGTCTGATGTTTAACCGCACCTAATATGACAACAAATATCTGTTAAACATTTTATTTTATCATCCAAATACATTTGTGTTTCATTCGTTTTTTGTGAAACTTTGAAAATTTATTTATTCCAACATTCGGGATTTTGAGAGCCGTGGTCAAGAAGCCCTCTAATGGGCTTGACTGACCACCCCCACTGCAGTGTCTCTCGAGCAAAACAGGGTTTTACGAACCCTGTTGGCCTTGGCAGTCGCGTTTAGCTACTACACTGTCGTCAAGGTAATTTAAGTGTGCCGTTTCATATTGCTCGCGACTGTAAGTCCGCCGCCTTTACCGAATCGGTGGCTGCGATCGGCGCTTACAGACAGCGTGCGAAAGAAGTTCCAGCTCGTCCAGCATACGCACGGAAACGTCGGAAACTGATTTCCTCGATTGCACAATTTCATAGTAGACCATTAACCTATGAGGTTGTGTTATGTCCTTGGCCTGACCTAAACAGCGCTAATGTAGTTGCAGGAGTGATAGTATACCCTTCCTACAAGCCACTGGATTGGGTGCACGTCTTCGGATTTGCCCCAGCGTGACTGGACTATATCTTCACGTTCCTAACTTACCGTCGTCATTCACTAGTCTATTACTCTCTTGCCACCCTTACCCAGGGTAGAGTAGTAGGCCAAAGCAAACTATAGCTCAGGCCGACCTCTCTGTCTTTCTGTAAATAAATTCTATCTCCCTCTCCTGTCCCGGAAGCGAGTTCGGATGACAGGTGGGCCGGCCGCGTCGATAACCCCGATTCCGAAGGGCCGCTCATCGGACGGTGTATACCGAGGCAAACGAAGGCACCTTCGTGTGTACGCGGGGACAACACTGACCGGGATTCACAAAGAGTACCTTCGTCCACTCGAGTGAGCATTAGTGCGAGGAGAACGTCGAACGTAATTACAGGCCCTTGTGAAGTTGTATCCGTGTCCCACTGTCACTGTCCCGTTAATTGGGAAGGCAATCGCCAGGCGGATTCCAAGGGCTGACGTATCGGCCCCCCCGAAATGCACCACGAAAGCACGGACAATTTAAAAGTGGTCCCTTTGGTGCGCCAGCGAACGCCGGTTGTGGACCAAAGACCGAGTCAGAGCCGAGAGTTGATAACACAAACAAGATATATTCTTAGATAAGGCAGTACAAACAATAACTCACAAACATGCACACTTGGCAGGTATCAAATACAACACAACTCGCAACGTAACTCCGATGGTGTTTAAAACAATGGGAACAAACAACTCGCGCTACAATGCAATCTCATGCATTAAACTATCCGAGACACTTAAAGACTAAAATGTTCATCAAACGTATTCAGTCCAAAGTTCTTGGAACTAAACTTGAATGCTTCTCTTCCAGGAAGACACTCACACAAAGTCCAGCGCTGGTTGTCGTCCCGATCCTCCGAGGTTTCTCTTCCAGGAAACGCTCCTCAAAGCTTCTGCAGTTCCCACGGCGTCGTCATTCGATTCTTCCAGATCGACTGACCGCACTTCAGCAATCAAACAACACCATCCTTCACTCACGAACTGAGTGTAAACTCACTTACTCTCACTGGAGTACTCGCTCACTTACTGACTTCTTCTCCTGCCTGACCCTCCGTCGTCGCTCGCTTATATTCGCTCGCCTCTGTATTCGCGAAGTTTCCAGATTTTTCTCGGCGTGGAGCACATCCAAAGCTATTGAAAGGGCGAGACCTTTCTCGTGGTTTCCGCTCATCGCGGCACAACTTGGCATTGCGTCACCCTTTCCTTCTCGAGGGTTCGAGACTTTGCTCGGTGTTCCGATCTGAGAGAGCGGGTTGACGTGGCGGCGGTCGTCTCGAGGGGGAGAGAAGGCGCGCGCGCGGGACGTCTTTTGCTGCTGGTTTCTTTGCGCCGGGCCCGTCTAGACAGATCGGCGCCTGGATTTTACGCCGCCGTTAGAAATCGGCGTCGCGCGCTTATTTGCGCTTGCTCGTGACACCTACATAACACATGTGCCACGCTGTAGTTATTTTTAAAGGAACAGTGGTAACGTAAAATCAACTCACTTGTATTATTCTTGCTTTAAGTAAAGCTTTTTGACCTGGAAACACTAGGAAACCTCCGATCAAAAGAAGTATACTGCAAGCACACTTATGTTGCACTCAATATCGCCACTAATCGGTTCGATGGAAGCTGTTGTATAAAAACAGCATAGCGCGATCTCAAGGTGACGCCAGTGCACAGATCCAATGAGAACAAAAAAAAATGTAAATTGAAGGAAAGTGGGCGAGGCGTTCGTATTGTCAGGCGCTGTACACATAGCTTGGAGGAGGAGAAGGTAAAACTTAATTTATTAGACCACGGGATTCGGGCACGTACGTCCCACGGTCCCCGCACGACATGGAAGTATTCACAGCACCCAAAGGTGCCTCTATTAACGTCGTTGCTCTAGCCGCAAAAATATCAGTCATTGAAGTTAAGAGCAAGACTTAAACTTATACAACGTAACATTATCTATCTATCTATCTGTCTATCTATCTAGTCCGCCGCGGTAGATCATTGGCTACGGTGCTCAGCTGCTGACCCGAAGCTCGCGGGTTCGATCCCGGCCGGGACGGTCGCATTTCGGTGGAGGCGGAATGGTCGAGGCCCGTGTACTGTGCTATATCAGTGCACGTTAAAGAACACCAGATGGTTGAAATTTCCGGAGCCCTCCACTACGGCGTCTCTCATAATCCTATCGTGGTTTTGGGACGTAAAACCCCAGATATTATCTATCTATCTATCTATCTATCTATCTATCTATCTATCTATCTATCTATCTATCTATCTATCTATCTATCTATCTATCTATCTATCTATCTATCTATCTATCTATTGATCGAGCTAATAACCTTGTCATGTTGAATCTTTTAATGCGTATGGCACACAGACTTCCAATAACAAGTCCCGTTCTCCTTTTATTGCCCTTCTCCCTGCCCTCTTTCCCACCAACGAAGGAACTTGCTCATCGTGAGTGCAGCACCCGCCCCCCCTCCCCTCCCCAGTGAAAAAAGAAAAAATCCACGCATCTCCACGAAGTGAATCATGACGAGTGGGCGAAGCACTGGGGATCGTTCTTACCGTAAATCACCCATGACATCGCCCACTCGCGCTCGTAAATGAGTGACAACGCGTGTGTACAGTATATGCATTGAGTTTTTGGCGTTGAGCCGCCGCTTCCCGCGCCCTCAACACCGGGGGTAGCAGCTTGTTGTCGGCGTTGTCGCTTTCCGCTGCTTCCCAAACTCTCGCCACCGGGGTAGCTTGTTGTCTGCGTCGCGTTTCCTTTCGCTGGCGAAAGCGAGTTCACATTCGTTTTCATCCGTGGCCGAAAGAGGATGTGTGGTGTGGAACGCGCTTATTCTTCATCGTCATCAGCCACAGTACAAACAAAGTGCAAGTAATGCCTTACAGATGTGTAGCGGGTACCTCGCTTATCAGCAGAATGACGAATAATGGCATAGTGGGTGCTTCCCTACTTCATGAAAGTTACGGTGGGCGTATAGTGGGTACCTTGCATGTGTACCTTGCACCCTCCTCCTTGCATTTGCTGTGCCGTGACGGACACACGGACAGACAACGGACAAGCATAGACCCTGAGGTGCTTCGCCCCTAAAAGTGTAGGGCAGCTCTGCACTAGTGCCGCGAGGACTGAGGTGGTGGTGGTTGTTGTTCGAAGAAGAAAAGGCGCCTAATTTCTGCAGCCCGGTCGGGAGCACGGTGTAGCGCCTGAAGACTGAGGTAGCAGCGCAGCTGTTAGCGTTTCCCTTCTCTTCACCCTCACCTGCCTATTTCCTTCTTTCTCTCAATGTCTGTCCCTATTGTTCTTTCTCTTTCTCGGTCGTGCTATCTTTGTTTCCATTGTGTTCCATTTCTTTCTCTCTACCTCGGTATTTCTCGCTTCCTGTTTCTATCTCTTTCCCTCGCTCTCTATATCTTTCTATGTCTTTCCTTCTCTCTCCTTCTCTCCATCTTTTTTTCTTTCTGTCTTTCGTTGTCTCTGTTTTTCTCTTTCTTTCTACGGTATGGTTTACTCTCTCCGCAATACTCTCTCCTCTTCTCCTTTTCCTCCTCCTCACCCTCACACGTATCCTCTTCTCCCTCACTTCCCATTTCCTCCCGCTTGCTATTTGTGCTCGGCAAGCCGCTCACCTTCGGATGCTGTGTACGTGAGTTCCAATCTCGTCTCGCGCAGTAATTTTCCCCTAGAATTTCTCTTTCTCTATCTGTCTTTCTCTTTCTTTCTCTCTCTCTCTCTTTCTCTCTCTGTACTCGTGATCTCGCCCACCAGAGTTATGCATCCCGCGCCGGAGAATTTGGCGCTTGTGTAAGCCATTAGGGTCATGTATTTGAAAACACATTTCAAGGTAACGTGATAAACATATCCGATATCGATACCCAAATGGTAGTTTGCAAGACCACTTGGCACTCCTAGAAAAAAAAATATCGTTAAACATGTTAAGTGATTTCAGCTTGAAACTAACGAGGACAGAGGACGACGAAGATGAAGAGGACGAAGAGAGCGCGCGCCGGTTTACGATGATTTTTTTTTTTTTGTGACACCGCAAAAAACAACGGCCAGCTACAACAGCTTCGTTGTTCATATACTTGCGCCGTCCCTGCCCACATGCCTACACGCGATGTCACACGCTATCGGCATTTCGCAGCAAACGCATGCTGAGTGTCATATCCTTCGCGCGCGCGTGTCAAATGCGGGCTTTCTCTCAGCGGGGTTTCGCAATCCATCAAGTCAGAAAGCGGTCCTGAAACAGCCGCGAAGACTGATTTGACTGTAGCACAGGCAGCTTCAAAGCGGGTGTATACATAATGGAATGACCCGTCGACACGCTGTCGCTGAAGCCGCCGTCGAAACATTTTCCGGAAGGATTAACGGCTTTTAAAACGCGAGTATGACGAATGTTCGAGTATTTGTAGCATCTCGCATGTCAAGTGGCTTCCGGTCCTGGTGGCCACAACGTAGGAACTCAGATGTGTGCCCCCTCGAACGACTGTTTCTTCAAGCCGTGGAAGAGTCATTGCATATCTAAATATGCATGTATTGGTCCGCTCGTGCTAAACAAAGCGCTCAGCACGAATGCGCGAAATATATGCACTGACCATCCGGAAACCCCAGTCGGTGCGCTGCTATATGTAAATGCCTGGTACAAATCCAGCATTGAAGCACGCAGCCGACAACTGCACCATTTTACGAATATTCCGCGCTGTACGCAGGCAGAGGCGCAAGCAATGTGCACTATATATGACACTAAATTGTGTATATGTATATCCACAAAAAAGTGAGAATATCATTCACAACTGCAACGGGCTCAGGGGGGCATTTAACGTATGTGTTGCAAACTTTCCATGCCTTTTATATGCCCAACTAAATACTCCTAAACCTATTGTCTCCTCTATATATTTGGTAGCTTAGCTCCTACAGGTGTTCCGCCGCTAAGCCCTGGGATGCGGGTTCGACTCCTGGCCACGGCGGCCGTACTTCTATACCGGGGCAAAATGCAAACACACACGTGTACTTAGATTT
>JALIZH010027282.1:0-13961 GCA_030522465.1 Rhipicephalus appendiculatus
TCCAGCGGGGCGAATGCCCCTCCCCTGCGCCGCCTCAGAGTTGGCGCTGTTCTGGCGCGGCGCTGAGTCCCTACGTGACTACATCTGATGGGGCGAAACAACCGGACGGAAGTCGATAAATGTAGCGCAGATGGCGCACAACGAGTATGTGAATCTTCCTAGCAAGATTACTACTTGTGCCGGGGAAACCTCACATGACTACTTCAAACATTGGTGTCAGTGACGCTTTGGGAAACGGTAGCAGTGGAACTTTACGAACGCGAATCATGGGGTGCCCGTGCGACGCACCTCCTCAGGTTTCACAGTAGTGGAGCTGCCACACGTTTTTTTTTATGTGCGTTTTCACTCGGCTGTCAATACGTGATCCCCTGTCTGCTCTCAATGTATAACTTCCTTTCGATAAGGCAATTTTTAAGAAGCTTCTACGACATCCTCTCGTCTCGTTTCCGGGACCTGTCATACGAGCATGTTTAACAGCGTAAAAATACATGAACAAAATAGAAGACCAGACGGCACGCCTGGGCGCCTGATCTCCTTTCTCGTCCGTGTACTTTTGCGCTGTTAGCCTTTGCGTAATCCTACTCGCCCAGTTTTCTGTCTTTCCATACAAGTTTGGGGACTCGCATATGTATGGCTGTCCTCAAGGCTGAGATTTCCCGAAAGAAAGAGTATTTCATGAGCATCTTCAGTACAAAAACAGCGCAAAGCCAACGATCAATCTATATTACAATATTTGGTTCCTTATTAATGAACTCGCGAAGAACAAAGAGATTGTTACGTGTGTGCGAAGTACACGTGTGTTCCAAATTATGCATGCCATTACACCTAGACCAAGAATATCGCGAATTTTTTGAAAATTTTTGCTCTCGCACTGACTAAACCAAACGTGTTATTTGGTATTCCACAGTGAGACTCCATTCGACAACCCTAAATTACAGAGCAATTACGAGTATTTCTTGACATGCAAACTTTCATTAAGTTCGGCAGACGTATTTGACCTTTCGACTCTACTGATAATAACTATAATGCAGATTTTTTTTTTTTGCCTGGAAGAACTTCAAACCGTCTGCTGATGTCGCGAAGGAAACGAGGATAAAAAAGGAAGCAAGTTAAACGAGAACGAGAGGCCGCAGAAGAAGCGACGTGGCATTTGAATGAATCAAAAATTCATGCGCCTTGTACTGCTCGCTACTCTCGCTTACCCGTCTGGATTACGGCTTACATCTTAGCAGGAAATGGGGCAGGCCGTGCGGCGGCAGAGCCCTACATGCCAAAAGGAAGTGCGTGTACGCCTGTGTCTTCAAGATAGACGGGGCGGCCTGCCTAACGACCCGAGCTAGTCCCAGAAGAGAAGCACGAGGGACGTGCCTTCTGAAAGAATCAATGTCTTTTATGGATACCGAGTCAGTTTTCGCTTTCCTCAGTTTGTTGTAACTTTCTCGCTTTATGGAAGAGAGCAAGTTTCCGAAGGTTTTCAGTGCGGGCGTTGCTCTGCGACCCTGTTTAACTTGCCGCAAAGCACAGAACCTGCTTTCACTTACGATCACACAAGGACCCGTCGATGTCGAAAGGAGGCAGCGTTACTTCGCCAAAAATCGTGAGAGGTCTATTTTTTTACTCTGCGCATGACGAATTATCAAACGTGCACCTAGAGCAGGCACAAGTTGGAGCTGCGTGAATAATTAATGTAAAACTGTCACGCAAGGCAGAGTGTTTGATATAGCAAGAAATAAAAAAATAAGAAAGATATTGCGCATTTTCTTTTCGCTCAGGATGCATCATTTCGCAACGGGGATCCAACGGAAAAATAGAAGTGCGTTTGCTCTGGTTGTTATTAATTTTTCATTGCGTTCAATTCGTTGGAAGTATTTCTTCATATTGGTTGCTATTGTGTCAAAAATATTTTTATGACGCGCTTGGAACATTGACCTCGAAAACGGCTAGGAAGAACAAAAAAATCAACGAATCTTTGTTCGTGTTGGTGCGACACCTAAACGGAGTTAATGCGATGCATAAGCATGCGTACCACGTTGCAGGACTTCACATCAGACCCAAACTTCATAATAATCACGTGGTATTCGCAGAACTACATTTGGCTCTTCTTTGTATTAAATAAATGTTATCCTCTTCAGGCCAATTTACATCATTACGAATATATTGATGTCTTCGTTATTTTTCTCTTGCTATTATTTTACCTCTCGTGTATACTTTATACATTCTAGTGCACTTGGGGCACGGATGATCGTTTGTTAACGTGTGCCTTGCGGAGCATGAAAATGGCGTGAAAGCTCTGCAATTCTCACCACACCTGGCAGTGCCCTGCCGGCGTTGCTGGTGCTGAGAAGAATGCTCTTGAACAAGAGTTTCTTTACGCTACTCGGAGGAATCAACGGCTGAAGTTTATAAGGCCCTCTAATTACGAAACGTTGGAACAGGTTATATTAGCCAACCATCAAAAGTTTCTCCTTTTTTTAAATAGTATTGCAAGATTACTCAATAGCGTGGTGTTGTACCCCCCTGTCCTCTCGTTTGTGATCGTTCTGATTATCGTTGTTTAATATGGCTCCTTTTGCTCGAGGACGCTTTCGTCCTTAAAGTGTGTGTGAGTATGCTCTTTCAGTAACGAGGGCCTGCGCCCCAAATGACGCATCTTGTTTTTATTGCACGTTTGCTTATCATCGATGTTGATGAATGTAACACGAGTAAATGCGCAAAAGCGAAGCGTTTGACACTTCGCTTTGTTCTTGAAATCGTTTTCCGCTCCGACTGCACCGTCTTTCATGAAAAATTTCTGCCCGCGCTTGTGACAAAATAAGTTATGTGGGTGGATTGGTGTTGAATATAGAATATATTGCGCATTCTCATAATTTACTGAAATTGAGGATTATAAGAACTAAATTACGCTTTACGTGTGTGTGCTGTGTCATGTGCGCTTCTCTCTCTTTCGACTCTTTCCCCTCTCTCATTCAATCTCCTCCATCCCCTTCCCACGTGCAGGGTAGCAAACCGGTTATCCTGTACTGGCTAACCTCCCTGCCTTTTCCTCTCTACCATTTCTTCTCTCTTTACGTTTGTTAGCGGTGCAGTAAAGTTCAGATCTGTGCATTGCAACTTGATCGTGTGCGCAATCGGCACAAGGAGCACTGCGCCACGGCCTACACAAAGCGAAGTACTCCAACCGTACGTGGTCGGTCCTTGCGGGAAAAAACATTCCCTTACCCCTCAAAAAATTCCCAATTTCGCTGTACTATCGGCTTAGCCATGTTACCTGCTGGAGTCGCTGTGGTTTCTAGCTGTCGGCATTGGGAGTCACGTGGTGGCAGCGACGTCATCAAAAAGTGCGGCGGCGGCTTCCGATAGGAAGGCGACAATGTGCAGGAAGGTTCCGATGCCGCGAAATCTTAGCCTCGTTTTACAGCACGGATGACAAGCTTTTTGTTACGCCATGCAGAGTCGGCAGAAAACTGGGCCGGTATGAGCCGCAGAAAAATTTTAATGTTTGCAATAAATCGCGCAAAGCTTGGCATAGCGAAGCACGCGCCCGTCGCCACTCGTATAAACCCCGTCGACCGACACGTCTATCTTCGAGATGCGTGGCTTCCTCCTCGGGAGTAGGCACTTTCTGCGGACTCCTCGTGATTCTCAAGACGACTCTGCATGACGTCTCCGTTGGCGTGCGTAGCTTGCTTGCTTCCTCTTTCTTTCTATCTTTTAATTTCTGTGCCTACTTCTCTCTCTTTTCCTGATATTCTATGTCTCTTTTTCTTTTTTTTTTCCCCCACCATTTTTCTCATTCCTTCTGTATTAAGCCATTACTCTCCTCCTCCTCTGTTCCCTCCTCCTCCCGCTCACTTCTCTTTCTCACACCCTCACTACACTATACTATGCTATGCTCTGCTAGCGTAGCCTCAATAGCCAAGTGGTTAGGACGCTCGCCTTCTGGTACGCGGGTCCGAATCGCGACTCGTGATGGTTTTCTTTTCGGCAGCAATTTTCCGCTTTCTGTTTCTTTATGTATTTCATTCCGTCTCTCCGTTTGTTTCTCTCATTCATTCTTTCTCTCTCTCTCTCTCTTTCTGTACTCGTTCTCTCGGCCATCAGGGTTATTACAGGACGCGCCGTAGCTTTCAGTAGTGGGATTTGCCCAAATTCTGTGGGACATACCCGCTTATGGCGATGATGCAGGATCGACACTTTACGGACGGCTTAAACAGGTTCACTTTTAAAAGCGGAGTTATGCCAAGTAGCTTTCAGCATAGCATTGTCACGCACAACATAGTATAGGAAGAGGGAAGGGATGGTGAGGAGGACTGATGTAAAAACGACTTGTAGCTACTCCTGTGACCTGTTCTTGCCAAGAATTAAGTAAAGCTAGTCACGTGACATCTTTCCACCAAACCCACGTCAAGGTAGTCACATGATATGTGCCGGACAAAACAAAGTAACGCTAGTCACGTGACGTCCTTCCGTCAGAATAACGTGTAGCTACTCACGGGACATGGTGCCACAAAATTCATGAAAACTAGTCACGTGACACGTTCCCACCGAAGCTTCTGTGCGACTTCGTGCAGCTGCAGCTCTCTCCAGCTCAGCCACGTCCTCTAAGTACCTTTCGCGTATTGGGATAGTCGTTTTCGAGCGCGCGTTTAGGTGTTAAAAAGTGGGCTGCGGTACGAGCCGGAACGACTGACTGCTACAGTATGTTGATCTTGATTATCAGACTAATACTACTGTCATACTGTGTTGCGAATGATCAGTTCTTTCGATACGTATTATAAACTACATTGACGACACTCGATCACACGTCAGGGAAAGCCCACGCGCGTGCGCTCGGCAGGTGATTGCTTCAGCGTGCATGCACATCCGTCGCCTAACTAAATCTTAAGTTATATATGTATAGCACACAGAATAGAATAACATTTTAAAATGTTCGGTACATTTTACGCTTGACATCTCGAGATCGAATATAAAGTCTTATAGAAAGTCCACCGAGCGCACTCAGTTTCTTTCAATGTGCCCCCAGTGTGCGGACAGACACTGGACAGCGTGACCAGTGCTATTTCCCAAACTCTCATCAAGTCCAATAGGCTCTCCTGTTCTGATTGGTCGCCCACCTCGATCACCTCTCCACATTAAGACATGCGCAGTGTCGTTCGCAGCTGTTTAATGGAGCCAGTAGTAGCTACACCTCTAAGAAAAAAAAAGAGTATACCTGACTCTTTTCGGAGAGTTCTGACTTGCCACGTATACGACTCTCTTTGGAGAGTCACGGTGACTCTCTTGGTGGGTCAGAGTGGGCGCGCTCAGGAGATTCCCCGGACCCTCTTAAGAAGAGTCGGAGGACTCTTATGCGAAGGATCACACTACCACTACTGAGGGAGTCAGACGACCCTTGCCGGTGACGCTCCTACGCGGGTCAATTGACACCCACCGAAGCGTCAAGCGACTCTACGGCTATTTTAAGCTACTAAATTGACCCATGCTCTACTTTTGCGCGACTACTAGCTGGAAATAGTGAAGTATTCATTTTAAGCAACTCCATTAATACTTGCCGTTGTGCCCAGCGACTGCAAAAAAAAAAAAAAGGATAGTTCAATTTTAGCATTATTTTAATAAAACTCAAAACAACACACCATTTCCAGCAAAGTTGAAGCAGTAGAGGTATTCCTCGTTTACATGCTTGTATGAGTATAACCAACCAAAATGTGTGACTGTGATGTGAATAGTGTCATGTCGTGCAAAATAAACAGCAGATATCGGTATCATGTTTCCACATTTATTACTTATGATTAAGAATTCGAAAAGTCGTGAAGGTTGGAGGAATCAGACTTGTGACTTCCTATGTTGTCGCTCCTGTTCAGCGTGAGCAGCCATGAAAAATGGTACCTGAAAAAAAGAACGTGATATCGTAATAAAAAAACGGAATGATAGTAAGAGTTTGCAATACCTACACAATAAGTGATTTACACAGACATAATGAAGGCTCACAACAAAACAACAAATGCGAAGAGGCATGGTTAGGGACCGTGTTTTTTTACCGTTATCGTGTGAAACAACTTTCATAAAGTAGCTCAGACATGGCGCATGCTAGAATTAACGCACATAGCTCCCACAGTAACGTATACTCACTCCATTTTGTTATAACTCCGAACGTCATCGCAGATGTAGGCAAAGCACGAAAAGAGCAAACAGAAACGAGGGAAAAGTGCGCACGGCGGCGGCCGCAACAACGCGCGCCGTTGAGTCTAGAGCTTTTCCCGTTATCGGCGAGGCGAGTCCTAAACATTTAAGCGACTACCGCGTACGTGCTGAAAAGCATCATACTATATCTCCACCTCAAAACTACCGTCTTTACGCCAACAAAAGCCATTATATGCAATGCGTCTATGTGTCCTGAACAGAGGATTTTTTTTTCTTTTTTTTCATGTTTACTCGCGCGGAAGCCGCTGCACGATCGAGTATCGATGGAAATGTTATTATGACGTAGACTAAAGCGCATCTCAAAATGATATCGAGCGTCTTCATTAGTGCAGACAGAATGTGCGATCAGAAAATAATGGCCCTTGATACGGGATTGCAGTCACTTGCACAACAACGCGCATAGCGGTCTCAGCTCGTTAAGTAACAGTTTTAATTGGGCATCTGCAACAGCCCCGCGGACGCAGGCTACCGTTGGAAATGGCTTCCAGCCTACTTCCGCATAGCTGCTGCAGACGCCCAGCTAAAGCTGTGTAATTCGTACATACGAAAGCAGTACACTCACCGTTAACAGGCGCATGTTGTCCGTGTCCGCTGCTCCAAAAATATTCCTCACTCCAAGCGTCACTTCGAGCATGGAGCCTGGCGTGCAGCCACCGAAGATACGCACGTTCGCTCGAACGCTCGAACTGAAAACTACAAAACACGCGACCAGCGACCAGCAACACCAACGCAGCGCATTCCAAAAGACGGAGGAGAGGGAGAAGAGCAGGCAGCGGCGGTGGCGGAGGCGCCGCGCCGGCGGCAACAGTTTGGCGTCGGGGCTCGCGGGCCCGCCACAACGACGCCAAAGGGCAAACGCGCGATATGTATGGCCGCGCCTTCATCCCGGGAGCCAATCGAAAGGCGCTTCGCGAGAGTGTTCTGACTCCCTTAAAAATGCTAACTCTCTTTCTCTGCCTCTGCCTTCCAAAAGCGGTCAAGTGACGACCCGAAGGGAATCGCGGTCTTTTGATCCGCTTTTGACTCCCCTTTTTTCTTAGAGTGTAGGAATGGCTGGCGGAAGCCGGGAATTGCCAGGGGATCACTAGCTCCGCTGTGACCCAGCCTTGCTCTACTTATTAAATGCGAAGCATTTCTTTGCGTACTGCCGACACTTTAAGCATTTCTATCTGCGTATCTGTCTGTCTATCAATCTATCTAGTCACCTACGTCTGGGTGCTCTAGTGATCACCTCCTTAATATGGGTTAGACCAAAATTAGTATGGGAGGGTAAGAGGGTTTGACAATTATGACTGTCTGGTCATGACATGAATAATGTGAAAATCCCGTCGCGTACGACGTCAAACTCTTTCCTCAAGACACGTGTGGCACAAACCCGTATACCACCGGCTGTGGTATGCGGGTATGCGCCACAGGTGTTTGACAGTTTATATTGGTAATTGAAATGCGAGAGCGTTGAAGGAGTACTGACACGAATTTTAAATATTTTCGCGTTGTTGCTCTAAATAAAAACACGGGTGTCACTTCGCAGTGACGTGTCAAGCGAGGCCTGACGTCACGGGAAGACTGCAACTCGCGACATACTAGCAACAGCTGCCTGTTTGGTGTCAGTCGCACGTGGTTCACGTTAACGACGACGAGTGAATTGTCGTCCAGAGACTCTGACAGTGATTTCTGCCATTTAGGCTGCATGTAGGACGTAAATTTCTCAAATCCAGTGAACTGTGCTGACTTGTCGTGATAATGTCCATTGCGGTGGGGATGGCTTGCAGATGCTCGGCGACGAACTTGAAGATCAAAGTAAAAAAATTACACCATCCCCCGCAAAGGGAACCATGTGTAGATGCCAAGCAGCAGTCGCTAGCGCTTACACTGGCGGCGGCGTTAACGCTGGCGCTCATCGCAGCGTTGCGCAGGAGAGAAACCTGGGGAGGCGCAAAGCACGCAGTGATGGACCGGTGTTTCCTACTGGAACATGCCAATCGCTGCTAATGGGCAACGAGATACAGAAGACTCCGACTGGTAACTGAGACCCGCAGTCCGCTTTTAGTTAACGCGCACGCTGCGAATTTTTATTGTTCAACAACGCACAGAAGAAATCTCCCACCGGCATACCTTGCAGGTCAAGATCTTGTGCCATATAAAAATCCCAGCATATCCATGGAGTGAATGATGATGAGTGGGCGAAGCTCCGGAGGTTCATCGGTAAACCGTGAATCTTCCGTGAATTGTCGTCCAGTACATCATCAAAGACGTGACAAACACTGTGTATATATACAAGAAATTTTATTTATTCGTAAATGGTAGCTATACGTGGCTACCGGTCCCCCTTCATTATAACGGCTTTATGGTCGGTGAAGTGGAGGGATAGGGGTTCTTATATTGCCACCTGGTGTGGCTCCGTAGAGGATTCCTAGAGGGTAGAGAGGGGGTGAGCGTAGGAGAGGAGAGGACGCGCATGCGCTGTGGGGATGTGGAACGCGGATGCCGCTCCATAGAGTAGAGGATTCCTAGAGGAGAGAAAGGGGGGGAGCGTTGGAGAGGAGAGAGAGGGGGGAGGGGACGCGCATGCGCTGTGGGGATGTGGAACGCGGACGCCGCTCCATAGAGTAGACGATTCCTAGAGGAGAGAAAGGGGGTGAGCGTTGGAGAGGAGAGAGAGGTGGAGGGGACGCGCATGCTCTGGAGGGGTGTAGGACGCGGGCGCCGCTCCGTACAGTAGAGGATTGCTAGAGGAGAGGAAGGGGATGAGCGTTGGAGAGGATAGGTGGAGGGGACGCGCATGCTCTGGAGGGGTGTAGGACGCGGGCGCCGCTCCGTACAGTAGACGATTGCTAGAGGAGAGAATGGGGATGAGCGTCGGAGAGGAGAGAGAGGTGGAGGGGACGCGCATGCTCTGGAGGGGTGTAGGACGCAGGCGCCGCTCTGTATAGTACAGGATTCCTAGAGGAGAGAAAGGGGGTGAGCGTTGGAGAGGAGAGAGAGGGGAAGGGGACGCGCCTGCGCTGTGGGGTTATAGGACGCGGGAAGGAGGGATGGACTAAGCCCCCCGCAAGCACATCCAAGCAAGATCAAGGAATGGAGTCAACCTGGGCGACAGACGCCACCTGCCTAGCCATTGCTAAATTGCCTCTCAATGCTCTCGGCCATGGCTCTAGTGACTGTAGTGGTTGCTGGCGGCCTTATTGTACTACAGTGTTCTGCTTGCCAAAGATAGCCACACCGCCCGCGGGACGCTCTGCTTCCTCGGTGCACACGATGGGAACTAGAGGTGGTCTGGAACGCGCTTATTCTTCATGGTCAACAGCGTCATCGCCATCGTTATCACGTTGGCTACGACGGACGGCGCCGGACAAGCCTACGCCCTAGGGATCTTCGCCCCTAATATTATATGTGAAGCATCTTATGGCGGAGCTTAACCCGGTGTGCGGCGTGGCCTCCCTTACTGCGCATGCGCAAACCCTTTCAAAAAAAATAAATAGAAAACCTCCTTTCCCCTCTCTCTCCTCTAGGCATCTCTCCCCGCGGCAACCACACCCTCACTGCGCATGCGCCTCCCTCCTCTCTCCCCTCCTACGCTCTCCCCCTCTCTCCTCTAGGCATCCCTGCCCGCGGCGTCCACACTCCCACAGCACATGCACGTCCCCCCCTCTCTCTCCTCTCCTACGCTTCCCCCCTCTCTCCTCTAGCCATCCCTGCTCGCGGTGTCCACACTCCCCACTGTGCATGCGCGTCCCCACCTCTCTCTCCTCTCCTACGCTCCCCCCTCTCTCGCCTCGCGACGCCGACGCAGGCAGCGTCTGCTAGCAAGTTTCTTGGTTGAAAAAACCGACTGCTCGCGCTGCACAACCGTTCACTGGCCACTCCGTATATATGGCAATGGATTTCGACCTGCAAGGTGGTGCCGGTGAGAGAATTCTCCTGTGCGTTGTTGAACAATAAAAATTCGCAGCGTGCGCGTTAACTAAAAGCGGACTGCGGGTCTCTGTGTCCAGTCGGAGTCTTCTGTCTCTCATTGCCCATGCAGCGATTGACATGTTCCAGTAGGAAACACCGCTCCATCACTGCGTGCTTTGCGCCTCCCCAGTTTTCTCTCCTGCGCAACGCTGCGATGAGCGCCAGCGTCAACGCCGCCGCCAGTGTAAGCATTAGCGCCCGCTGCTTCACATCTACACATGGTTCCCTTTAGCGGGAGATGGTGTAATTTTTTTTGTACGTGTTGTCTGGCTTCGGTGGGTGAAGAGCGATGACAGTGCACACCATGGTAACGAAATATGTCCTTTTTGAGGTGCCCCGAAATCGTGTCAGTACTCCTTTAAGAAAAAAACGACAGCGGACGCGTTGACCCGACGAATGCAAAGTATATGTTATAGTCCCAGCAGGAATCGAACCCCAGCATTATGCGTGACAATCAAGTGTTCTACCACAGAGATACGTCAGGTATCAGAACTGCAGTGGAAAAGGACCCTATCCAGGCATAATCTTGGCGAAACGTCAATTGTGGATGCAGTGCTCCCCATCTAATTTTAAAAACATTAAATATGTACTCCAATGATACAGCTGTCCCGTCGGGTTAGCGTAAATTTTAGTTAAGCGCCATCCACTGAGGCTGGTCTACTTAGCACTATCCAGGGCGGCCATCCTCGCAAGCACAAGCGCCACATTTCAGCTTACCGCTTCTGGTGTTTCTAATACCCATGTTGCTGTTGGCATCATTACGCACCTGTAAACAACTGGTTATTTAAAACATATGCGACTGTTTAACATACATGTCTGTGCGTATAACATAAGTACATTTGTTTAGCGTCATTTCGTCACGTTTCGCTCAACAAAAAATTACACCACAGCCACCTTCCCTTCGCATGACATCGATTCCCATGGTACGTGAAATCTGCCAAATTTTCGTAAGTTGTTTACATTTTTTAACATGAAAGTGTTATATGCTGGACTACACCAAGACTTCGTTGACGCAATTCCGTCACGGATATACAGTTGTAAAATATACGCTAACAGAAAAGAAGAAGTTCTGTCACCAGGAATCGAACCCATGACTCCTCGCACAGCCACGCACGGCGCTAGATGACTCGGCCACAAAGCGTACGTTCTTCAGCATACTTACGACGAGCTATTTATATATACCATTTACACTTGGTGGTACTCGGAGCTCGATGGCACTTCAGGGTGTTCTCGTTGTCACTAACGAGATGGCGCGAAGGGCGTGAAGGGCATGCTTTAAAGGTCGTCGCCCCACTCGTTGCGATGCGCGCTCGGCTTCATGCCTATACCATCTGTACTTTGCCCTACAGGGTGTTTTCACCCTTGCGCGCGCGGTTACCTCGTGATGGAGGCGGTTTGTACGTTTTGTCCCTTCACAAGACCTACGAACAGAGCGAATTAAGGTCACTTCGCACGCTGAAGCGGCAGCAAGGAGCACGCTGCGACAGTTAGCTCGCACCGGTCCTGTGTATACTTGTGCGCTCGTTTCGTGCGCTCTTCTTCGTTCTTGAGGAGTGCTTCAAGTGTCGAGCTTTGACAATTGTTTGTTCGAGCTCGTCCTGTGTGTGTGTGTGTGTGTGTGTGTGTGTGTGTGTGTGTGTGTGTGTGTGTGTGTGTGTGTGTGTGTGTGTGTGTGTGTGTGTGTGTGTGTGTGTGTGTGTGTGTGTGTGTGTGTGTGTGTGTGTATGTGTGTGTGTGTGTGTGTGTGTGTGTGTGTGTGTGTGTGTGTGTGTGTGTGTGTGTGTGTGTGTGTGTGTGTGTGTGTGTGTGTGTGTGTGTGTGTGTGTTTGTTTTGGGGGGGGGGGCGTCCTTCGTGCTTCAGAAGGGCGCTGCAAGTTTTGAGCTGCTTACCGTTCTTCGAGCGAAATTCCAAATTGTTTCTATCGCATTCATTGCTTCGCTCTTTAGGCGAAACTGTGACTTTTTTATGCACTTGTTGATGCCATCTTTGCGCGCTTCCCAATATGCTGTATCCAGGCATGTGTGAACAACTTCAGTAACACAACGGTTAAATCATGATCATGGGCGTTAGTCGTCGCGATGGAGATGTGCCAATGCAGTCGTCAACCTACGTTCGTCAAGGTCAGTCGGCACTACAGCTGTCAAACACCAATAGACAGTGCACAAGCTTTCAGATATCAATGCACAATAAACGCTCAACTACCTCTGTGAAGACACGTTTTACTTTCGTGTTATACCAATTCCTATGCGGAGGGGTCAGCAATGCTTTTTTTCTTTATGGGACCAGCATGTGACATCCTTAGGTGAGGGAATGAAAAATGGTATCCCAATTCTGCTAACTGCTCTTTTAAATGCGAAGCATTTCTTAGCGAACTTCGGCGACTTTGAGCGTATCTATCTAGCTGACTATCTATCTATCTAGCCGCCTACGACTTTGTGCTCTCCCGGCCGTATCGTTAATGGGATTTATACCAAATTTGGTATGGCATAACATGACTCTATGACGAACGTAAATGGCTGGTCATATCATGGAAATCATGACTGACTTGTCATGAAAAATATGATTAACATGCCACGCTCATGGTGCGCTCGCGGCCGTTTCGTTAGCTTGATATACACCAAATTTGGGATTGAGTGACGTGACTGTATGACGAACATAAATGACAAGTGGTAATATGGAAATCATGACATGTCATGGGCGACATGACTTGCATTCCACGCTCATGGCGCGCTGGCGGCCGTTTCGTTAGCTTGATATACACCAAATTTGGGATTGAGTGACGTGACTGTATGACGAACATAACTGACAAGTGGTAATATGAAAATCATGACTTGTCATGAGCGACATGACTTGCATTCCGCGCTCATGGCGCGCTCGCGGCCGTTTCGTTAGCTTGATATACACCAAACTTGGTATTCAGTGACGTGACTGTATGACGAAAATAAATGACAAGTGGTAATATGGAAATCATGACATGTCATGAGCGACATGAGTTGCATTCCACGCTCATGGCGCGCTCGCGGCCGTTTCGTTAGCTTGATATACACCAAATTTGGGATTGAGTGACGTGACTGTATGATGAACATAAATGACAAGTGGTAATATGAAAATCATGACTTGTCATGAGCGACATGACTTGCATTCCGCGCTCATGGCGCGCTCGCGGCCGTTTCGTTAGCTTGATATACACCAAACTTGGTATTCAGTGACGTGACTGTATAACGAACATAAGTGGCAGGTGGTAACATGAAAATTTTGGCATGCGTGTCATCTACAACCCCATTTACATGCCACGCTCATGGTGCGCTTGCGTCCAGTTCGCTAGCTTGATATACACCAAAATTGGTATTGCACGACGTGACTGTATGACGAACATAAATGACAGGTGCTAACATGTCAAACATGACATGCACATTATGTAAAGCAGGATTTCCTCCTTCCTGGCTGCTTCGCATTACATCGATTCCCACAGTGCGTGGGATCTGCCGGCTTTTTTTTTTCAATTTGTAAATGGCTTAACCTTGTTTGCCTGTAGCAATCTTCTAAATTTCAATGGAACTGACCTCAGTACTATACAGAGAACGTGTTCTATAATGCAAACCTCGGCGTGTGAAATTTGGGTGCAAGGACCCTGTAACGGTTTGTGCGCCTGTCACCTGTCTTTCTTCTATTGATTGTTTTTAAGCACGCTATTTGTTATTAGCCTTAATTACTTTGCGAGGCCTATGAAAGCAGCATTAATTAAAGGTTTGCATTCCAATGTACATGTAAAGCACTCAATGCTTGGCTTGTAAATGGCCCT
>JALIZH010027284.1:0-22270 GCA_030522465.1 Rhipicephalus appendiculatus
ACGAACATAAATGGCTGGTCATATCATGAAAATCATCACTAACTTGTCATAAAAAGTATGATTTACATGCCACGCTCATGGCGCGCTTGCGGCCGTTTCGTTAGCTTGATATACACCAAATTTGAGATTGAGTGACGTGACTGTATGACGAACATAAATGAAAGGTGGTAATATGCAAATAATGACGTGCATGTCATGAACAACATGATTTACGTTCCACGCTCATGGCGTGCTCACAGCCGTTTCGTTAGCTTGAGATACACCAAATTTGGTATTGAGTGACAGGACTGTATGACGAACATAAATGACAAGTGGTAATATGGAAATCATGACACGTCATGAGCGACATGACTTGCATTCCACGCTCATGGCGCGCTCGCGGCCGTTTCGTTAGCTTGATATACACCAAATTTGGTACTGAGTGACATTACTGTATAGCGAGCATAAGTGGCAGGTGGTAACATGAAAATCTTGGCATGCATGTCATCTACAACGCCATTTACATGCCACGCTCATGGTGCGCTTGCGTCCAGTTCGCTAGCTTGATATACATCAAAATTGGTATTGTGCGATGTGACAGTATGACGAACATAAGTGACATGTCCTAAGATGTAAAACATGACGTGCAAATTATATAAAGCATGATTTGCTCCTTCCTGGCTGCTTCGCATTACATCGATTCCTACAGTGCGTGGGATCTGCCGACTTTTTTCTTTAAGTATTACTTTAACAAGATCGTCACTGCTTCGAAGGAGCCCTAATTTCCTTTAAATTAAAATCCCGGTGGTGTTACAGCGGGGCTCATTGCGGAGCCCGACAGTGACGCTTCCGGCTCTGGCACTCCATGCACGTGCAAAACAGTGCGACCACCAACGTGGCTTACTGACCCCCTTCCCCATCCCCCGTAGCACGGGCCAGTGCCTGCACGGGCTTACCACCGCGACTGGCAAATCAAATACACACCGCGAACAGCACAGTGGACGTATATTTAGCAACTGTTTATTGTTACCCCTGCACGTAATGCTAGACACAGCCTAATAAAAAAGTGCTGGACATATGTTGAACTCTATCTTCTTGAACATTTAGCAACTCGCTGTCCTCCCCGCCAGGGTTGCCGTTGGTGGCTACTTTGCGCCAAATTGGTTACTTTTGGACCCCGTTGGCGACGAAAATTTCCAGTTGGCGCCATGGCTCTTTTTTGCGAGGGTTGAGGCTTGGGTGAGTTGGTTCATACTTATAAGAGAGAAAACACAGCGCAAAATTCTGACAGGACACAAGGTGAAGAAGGCACGACAACAGCGCTGACTTACTACTGATTTATTTTTCGACATGTGGGCACATATATACCTTGACAGTCAAAAAATAGAAAGAAAAAATAACACGATTTTATGCCCCTATCTCTCGTCGAAATGCGTCATCACTAGAGGCCGGATTTTTAGGCACTAAAAAAGCGTGTTTTAGGCGCCAAAAATAGGCAGGTAAAACACCATTTTAGGCCTCCAAAATCGTAAATATAAGCACAATAAATTTCTACATAAATTCAAATAATTTCAAACAAACACGTGCGCGACCTGTATCTACGACAGGAAGCAAGAAAATGTTATTGTTTATGATTGCACAAAGGCGCAAACGGTTCAACATAGTCGTGCATTTCCCGCATGGCTCGCAGAACCCGGTCTTTCTTTTTTATTGTCTAGCATGGCGAGTCAAGGGTCCATCGTCGAATCAACACACTCCCGGGTCTCTTTCTTTTCGGCACGGCTTAAGAAGGCAGTGCAGGAGCAGATATCGAGAACGCTAAAAGAGCAGAAGGGGAGGATATCGTCAATTTCTTTCCTGTTGGTGCACACTTTAAAGGCCCCTCAGCAGGTTTGAGCATTTTCAGCTGACAAGTGTAATGCATGCACTGGGGGGCTCATGATCGTGTCTGCGAAAGTTTGCAACGCTACGCATCGCGGACCAGACATGAAATTTCAAACTGAACGCCACTTTCCCTTATTCTCGCGGGCTCGCCCCAAGATGGAGGGGACGACGTGCAACGAGGAATTGCCCTGCTCTTACACCGCTCCTTTACGTAGACATTGGTGTTCTGACGTCGCTCGCCGTATCACTGTTAATCAAGGCCTGGTTAAATGCTGGCTATATCGAGAAAATTTGACGAAAAATGTCCTGTTTCCTGGCTTTATTCAGCACTTTAAGCGGGACCTGATTGAGAGCGTAGCACGTGACATTGCGAAAATCATTCGAGGCCACATGTGTAATTTGTGTAATCTGCTGTTCAACAGATGAATGAAAGCTGAACGATATAATAAAACGCCCAAACGAAATGTGAGCGCGTTTTTATTTTTTGTTATTTCGAATCGCAGCGAGATGCTATACACTAATCGGACTCCGCTTCTCTTGCGTTTGTCTGCGCGCCGTTCCAACGTCATGCCGGCGCCAGCCCTGACAAGGCTTGGCATGTTTTCGGTGCATCGTCTCTGACGGTAGTTTCAGTGGTGCGACGCGGTATATAGCAGTAAGGATACATGATCCGTGCCAGCCTCTTCAAACGTACGTGTGCTGAGGGTATTCATCCCAAAGAAACAGGCAATACACTACCGAGAACGCCGAAAAGACACAACATTGATGGCATACGTGCACGAGCAGGCTCGGGCACTTCATGCGCACGTGACCTCGTATGCGCATGACGTGTTGATGCGTATGGGTCATGTCATCTTCCGGCTCCGATACCGAAAAGAGCAGGGAAGGAATTATGCTTGCGGTGGCTACACGGGGCGAGTAGCAAGGGTACAATCTTGCCTCCTCACGTCATGGTTTCGTGGCTCGTAACGAATAAATTCGAGAAATTACCGTGGTACAACGCCCTTCATTGGGTTCGCAACAGCTTCCAGTGTATAACTACAATTTCTTATGTGACCTGGTGAGGGGCCCTTTAAGAAGTAAATTACAAACAAAACAAAAGCCGCGTGCACATCGCATTTTCTTTCTTTTGATCCACGCTCTCCTTTTCCCTGACAGCTCTCCACGGTTTTGAATTCGTTCTCCACCTTCCCACGGCTAAACAGAGACACCCCCTGTTCCCTTCCCACCCAGGTTCTTCAATTCAATTCACCCAGCTTCTTCAATTCCTTCGGGACACCGAACAACCGTCTATAGAAGCCGCTCGGCGCGTCCTCGGCCATGGACGCCACTCTCCTCTTCTCTTTCCCCCTTTACTTCTCTCTCCCCATTTCCCCTACCAACGCTGAGACGTGCTCTCATTTAAAGCTACAGAAATAGCGTCTTTTCCTCTCCTCAACCTCTCCTCCTCCTCCTCCTCCAACCGCTCGCGCCATGTCAGCGCAGTCGCGTATATATGGTGGCTGCCGCGTCCCATTTCACTGCTGCTAGCGGTTGTGTTTCGGAAGTTGGTTGAACTAGAGGACTCGGTTGAGCCTACCCAGGCAGCACACAACGTCGGGCCGATATTGGTTTTAAGGCGGCTGTGGGCGGCCCAACCACGGTCCGTCGTTGCCGGCATGGAGCCAATATGGGCGGAGCCGTTGACTTTCGCCGGCAACATTGGGCCGATTTTGCCGTCCTTCAGCCGATGTTGGGCTTTCACCGGCAACATTGGGCCGAGTTTGCCGGCGTCCCGCCGCACTTCCGCCGATATCGGCTTAGCCGATGGCTTTCACCGGCAACATTGGGCCGAGTTTGCCGGCGTCCCGCCGTACTTCCACCGATATCGGCTTAGCCGATGGCTTTCACCGGCAACATTGGGCCGAGTTTGCCGGCGTCCCGCCGTACTTCCAACGATATCGGCTTAGCCGATGGCTTTCACTGGCAACACTGGGCCGAGTTTGCCGGCGTCCCGCCGTAGTTCCACCGATATCGGCTTAGCCGATGGCTTTCACCGGCAACATTGGGCCGAGTATGCCGGCGTCCCGCCGTACTTCCATCGATATCGGCTTAGCCGATGGCTTTCACCGGCAACATTGGGCCGAGTTTGCCGGCATCCCGCCGTACTTCCGCCGATATCGGCTTAGCCGATGGCTTTCACCGGCTACATTGGGCCGAGTTTGCCGGCGTCCCGCCGTACTTCCACCGATATCGGCTTAGCCGATGGCTTTCACCGGCAACATTGGGCCGAGCTTGCCGTCATTCTGCCGTGTATCAGATGCTTCAACTGATATCGGCAGCTGAAGGCTTTCACAGGCAGAATTGGGCCTTTTTTCCCGTGTTGTTGCCGCTCTTAAAGTAATGTTGGCTGAGTCAATTGTTGGTTAGCTTTCATCGACGAAGCTGGAATACCTTCTTGTCTTCCTTCAGACAGTTATATATTGGATGTGGGCGCTAGAAGACGAGGACGAAGGGAACAAGGACACACACACTGGCGCTCCCTTCGTCCTCGTCTTCTAGCGCCCACATCCAAGAAATATGACAGACCAACAAGCCCGCATCGCCACCCTCGTCAGTTATATATTGCCCTGTTGAGAACGTCCTCCTGCGTCGCGGCGCTACAGAAGTCGTCGTCACTGACACGTACGGATTTTACGGCGGAAATAACGCAAACCATCTTGACATACAAGTCACCGACGGACAACCGCAACTATATCATCCGCAGACGAATGGCCTCACCGAGCGGCTAAATAAAACCGTCGCTGACATGTTGGCAATCTACTGTACGTCGACGTCGAACACAAGCTTGTAATGCCATAGAGCATTAAGCGCTTGAATATTACTCGCCTAAGCTGCAGAAAGCTGCTACATGGATTGGTGTACTAGCAAAAATAAGAAAGTGCATGCATGCATTGTATCGTGCTAATGCCGCATGTACTATTCGGGGCGTGAAGTAACGCCGAGTAAATAGCTTGCATCCTCTTGTTAGTTTCTGCAAGGACATTAACTAACAGGTATCACTGGCACTGTGGCTTTTCTACCCAAAAGGCGGCCTTCAGACTGACTCACATTAGATGGCCATTTCGTTGACGAGCTGTTCAACGCTACAAAAACTGAACTTACATTCAAAGTCCAACTCTTTCATAAATGTTTTTGCCATTGTTCGGTAGACCTTACTGATATATCCAGCATTAGGGATTCGCCCAATCATTCCAGCAGGAATACATTTAGCGGAAGAAGTTTTATGTGAATACTAAATCTGTGCATAAACCGTGCCTTACATCATATTTCTAGCGCTATATCCTTCACATCCTTTCAGCCGCTGACCGCATGGTGTGAGTGCTTATAAACTGCACGAATAGTTTCTTGTCTGTGGGTGTGCACGTATTTATACACACGCGCATGTTGTGGTCAAGCGTAACAAACGCATTTGCTTCAGTGATGTCACATAATTTTGCCTTGTGAAAGTAGTAAAAGCTCAACAAGGAGTGTTGCTGAGCTCGTTGTTCATTACTTGAGAAAAATAGGTATGGCGCAAGAAAGACCGGGAAGAAGTGTAGACACGTTTTTTCGGTAAAAACCTTCCAAATCAACTAGCCCACCAAGACAAACAATCATTAACGAACATAAAACACGTGTTTGACACGTGTTTGCCAGTTCGTGTTTTCACTTCATCGCCGTCTTTTTGTCCCATACCTATCATTTTGAAGTAAAAATCTCGTTCAACGACTGCTTCCCACGTGCGTTTAGAAACAGTCGCATTTAATGTTACTATTGCAAAAGAAGAAGAAACGCCGGCCACAATAAAACAATTTAAAACAAAACGAGACGTTTCGGCTCCTACACGGGAGCCTTGTTCACAGTGAAGTTCAAAAAAAAAAATATAGATGCTCCTAAGAAGGGAGAGATTTTTTTTTTTTTTTGAACTTCACTGTGAACAAGGCTCCCCGTGTGGGAGCCGAAACGTCTCGTTTAATTTGTTTTAAATTGATTTTATTGTGGTCGGCGTTTCTTCTTCTTTGCAATGCCTCCTCCCGACCAAACGGGATTCCGTCAAACTTTGGATTTCATTAATGTTACTGTTATTGCACGGGAAATACGATAAAAAATGCGGTTACAACATGGTGCACGGAAAGTTTTCACGTAGCGACACTTGGAACAAGCGATGCATTGAAAAATCCACGTAGCCCACAGACGACATGCTGTGGAGGGGGAGAGGACACGGGGGGGGAGGGGGGGGGCGCACACTACTGTCGGAGGCTGAGCCATGCTCCTAAGAAGGGAGAGTCAGCATTTTTTCGTCTTCTTCCAGCTCTACCCCTCTTCCCCCCCCCCCCGCCTTTACTCCTGTCGTTCGGCGCGTCATTGTCGCATAGGCGCTGCGCCGTGCTCCCGACCTGGCTGCAGAAATTAGGCGCCTTTTCCTTCTTCGAACCACAACCACCACCACCATTGTCGCGAAACTTGCTTGACCAGGCAGGGAAGGGTAGCCAGCTCGATGGAAGGATAAGTTGTAGCGAGAGAAGGCTTTTTCGTCCCGGCCAGCAGAATTCTTCAAGAAGTGTCGGTGTGTGGACATGTACGGAGGAAAGTAAAAAACGTGTGCGAGACGGATACGCGGCAAGATTCCAGCGCTGTTTTCGGCAAAGATCACCGCAGCTAGCAGCCAGTGGCTACGTGCTTCCACATCGGACTCGCTCGCTTCATTTAAGGACACGTCTTGACTGCTCTTACGTCTGTCCAGACAGATTTTTCTCTTTATCGTGCGTTCGCTATTGACCATGCCTTTTATTCGCTCGTGTTCTTACCGATCCAAGAGCCATGCGTGAAAGGTATTCATGCATGCTTCTTTTCCGTTACATTCTTACCTTGAGATAAGGAATGCGTGCGTGTGTGTCTACCTTGTTTAGATGTACAGTATATGGAACCTTGCGGCACCACTCGCAACGTTTTTCAGGTCGCGTGCTGTAGTTTATTCATGTTTCTGTCCCATAAGTTATCAGTGAAAGAATTGTGATTTCCACTTAAAGGATAGGGGTAATTTAATTTCCAGTCATGTGTTACGATGGACTAACGTTTGCGAACCAACCCAACCTTACTTTTCGGTGAACTTGATAAACATCGGGGGGGGGGGGGGGGCTAGCCTTATACATGCACTTCTAGTCTGTTTGCTACCCGTAATCTCCCTTTCTCGCCGGGCCGCCTAACATGATGTTTGTTTTCTTCGGGTACATCTTTAATCCGGCTTCTTTCGTTTACATCACCAGTATTTTTTTTGTTTCGTGATTCGTCACCGTCATTGCCGCAAAGCGCGATATCGTCCACAAAACACAAGTAGCTATGAGATTCTTCGTTAATTCTTAACCATATTTTTTTCCCGTTCTATGTTTTTAAATATTTATTCTGAATGTGCCTTGAATAACATTATAACTCTTCGCCTGACCCCATTCTCGATCATATTTTCGTGTTTTTCATTAGGAATACGGTGGCTGTGGGATCGTTTTAGATGTTGGCTACGGTATCTATAGATGTTTAGGTGTTCCTTTATGGCATCATTATTCCGGAACTGCTGGCGTGTGTTCATATGTGTGAATAAATGTCTGTTTATCACTTTGCAAATGTGTTGCTCCTTCATTACCTAGACGCATGCGTAATTGATGCAGCAGGACTTTCATCCTTTTAGGTGTGTTGGAGACAATATTGACTTTTCTTCTCAGCCTTGCACGGTTCCATAGAATTCTGGGTCTCAATGCTATGCTAAGACCCCAAATGGGTCGTTCTGCTTACGAAGTATTTACCGAATACTGCGTCAACGGTAGTCGATGAGTGCCGTTGTGCTGCGAATAGGTTTTTTTTTTGCACTGCTGACTTACAGTACAGTAATCACAGGAATACCGAACTATGCATGGTCGCCACGCAGCCGTTTCACTTTATAACACGCGTATCAGCCTTTTTAATCAAGCTACTGTAGGCATCGAGCAACCACCGCCGGTGTCCCCATCTAAACTGGCTACGTGCACACTACAAGGGCACAGTATATTACCTTACTCACCGCACGGTAAATTACCATAATAACGAGTGCTAACCATCGCACCGGCGGCTTCCAGAAGTCGGCGAGGCCGACACCACGCCAGCATCGGCCAGCTTACATAGGCCCAATGACGGCTTGCCATCATCTGCTGAATAACGGCAGGCCGGTCTCGGACCGACGCTGGCCAGCCGTCATCGGCCGAACGCCGGCAAGCCCTCATCGGCCCAACGCCGGCAAGCCCTCATCGGCCCAACGCCGGCTAGCCCTCATCGGCCCAACGCCGGCTAGCCTTCGTCGGCCCAACGCCGGCTAGCCCTCATCGGCCCAACGCCGGCTAGCCCTCATCGGCCCAACGCCGGCTAGCCGACATCGGACCGATGTGGGTGAAAGTAGCGCGAGCGTGATTTGCCGACATGGGGCCAATATTGCCGCCGACGTTAGCCGACATTGGGCCGAGATCGGTCCAATGCCGGCGTGCTGCCTGGGTATTTAAGTTCGGAATGGTCAATGTTGCTCTGTGAAATGAATAACGGTCTCAAACCGCAGTCGAAAACGAAATTTGAGCTTAAATAGTGTTCATATAGGCGCCGATTTTAAAAATAGGCATTTATAGGCACTTATCGGCGTTTAGGCACGAATGCCGAAAATAGGCATTTATAGGCACTATAAAAACACTATAAAATCCTTTCTCAACCTCTAATTCGTGCTCATATATCAAAGTGGAACGACAGGAACTCGAGGAAAAAATAGGCATTTGCCTAAAATCCTGTCTCTAGTCATCACTGAGCGCCACAAACACAACGAGCCTTCTTCACTTTGTGTCCTGTAAGAATTTTGCGCTGTGTTTTCCCTCTATAAGGCTCTTTTTTTAAACTTGTGGTTTTACTTATTCAAAATGGTTTTATTTATTCATCAATAGTAAAGACAGTGTTGATAATACCGCTTCTGTTCTATTTGGCTAGAAATTCGGCGATAATATCAAATGACATGGCTACTTTGGCTACTTTTGGCGTGAGTTCTGGCGACTTTTCATGTTCGCCCAACGGCAACAATGCTCCCCGCCGACAACGAGCCGGCGTGTTTTATACACACGGCTTCTCTACGTGCACATTCAGTGGCCGCCTCACCGCAGGTTCTTGTTTACGCGCGTTCACAACAGACGGCTCTCCCTTTCCGTCATCTTGCATTGAGCAAGCGGTTCACCTTTTCGCCTTTTCGGGTGGTGGCATACCCACTGTGTTTTTCTTCGTTATCCAATTTCAATTCAAATTTTTATTTACGAGACAAAACTGGAAGGTCGCCAAGGCTAAAAGGCTTGACAAAGGCCCCTGGTGACCTGTACATACACATGGCGGCAGTGCGGAAATGATTCAAGGTACATAACACGCAAGTACAAAGGAAAACATGAACAATACATACTAATTCAAAAACGATTTCACAGCTCATTATTTTAAAATACATATTATAAATGTGTAATAAAAAAGGGTTTCCAGATATCAGTGTACACCGTGCACAGACCATCTTATACATTGACACCTATACACTTAACAGCACACATATATGCATTAGGTGAAAACTACACACATATCGCTAATACAATGCAAGAAAGCAAGATGTAACATGATACAATGTATTTACAGTACACTGAACTATGAAAATATGAAATAGACTATGAAAATAGTTTGTTGCGCATGTGCCCATCACGCCAGAGAGCAGAAATGTGAGTGTACTTGTTTCTTCTTGCAGGTGATCGTACTTTCGTGCGTGTTAAATGTTGTGGGAACGTTGTAGGCAAAGGCTTGGTGTCTATACCTAGTGCGGAAACGTGATACGAACCAAATGTCTGTATTTCTTGTGAGAACTGTAATGACACGACGCTCTAGGCACGACAGCGATTTGATCAATTTGGAGAGCTCCCTACTTGATAAATAAAGTGTGTGCCGTAAACTAAATGTATAAAGGTTGTCAACTCGTATTATATTGAATTCTTGGAAAGCTTCACGTGTTGTTCCGAACGGGTCAATATTTCCAATTTGGCGGACTATCTTTTTTTGCAGACTAATGACTTTATAATTGCTTTGCTTCTCGTGGCCCACACAAGGGTGCAATACATTAGATGTGAATTAAACAGCGCGTAATATATCCGAAGTTTGACCTTGAGTTATACGGCCGCTTATTACGCCTCGCACAGGTGTCCGAATCTCTCTCCGCTCTCTTAGTCACTAATTGTCGAAAAATATGTCTTCCCTTTACCCCATGCAAGATTCTCAGCAATTCGTCGAGCACGCACCGCGTCCGTGAGAAGCCTCGCACATCCCACCTCGTTCATGCCGTACCTCCTCGACACAAAAACTGCAGGAAACACTGCCAGATGATGCGGTAATAAAAAAAATTCCCCATCTCCCACTAAAGGGAATCATGTGTGGATGCGAAGCAGCGGGGAGATAATTAGCTTGAGCGGGAGGAACGTCGCCGCTCCACAGGAGAGAGAATGAGGCGCGCGCGCTCCGTCATTTTCCTACCGCGGAACTACCCTGGCGCCCCCCAGCGGAGTATGCAGCTGCCACACCACCTGTGGTGCGCGCCACTCCGTAGAGGATTCCTGGAGGAGAGGAGAGGAGGGACGTGCATGAGCTGTGGGGGTGTGGGACGTGGGAGCCGCTCCGTAGAGTAGAGGATCCCTAGAAGAGAGAGGGGGAGAGGACGCGCATGCGTTGTGGTGATGTGGGAAGCCGGAGCCGCTCCATAGAGTAGAGGATTGCTAGATGATAGAGGGGGAGAAGACGTGCATTCGCTATGGGACGCGGGCGCCGCTCCGTAGAGTAGATGATTCCTAGAGTAGAGAAAGGGGGGTGAGCGTAGGAGAGGATAGGGGAGGGGACGCGCATGCGCTGTGGGGGGTTGTGGGACGCCGGGGCCGCTCCGTAGAGTAGAGGATTCCTAGAGGAAAGATAGCGGGTGAGCGTAGGAGAGAGAGGAGGAGGGGACGCGCATGCGCTGTGGTGGTGTTGTGGGACGCGCGACGCGGGAAGGAGGGACGGACTAAGCCCCCCTCCAAACACATGCAAGCAAGATCAAGGAATGGGGTCAACCTGGGTGACACCTGCCTAGCCATTGCTAAGCAGCCTCTCTGTGCTCTCGGTCATGATTCTGATGACTGTAGTACTGTTTGACGGCCTTCATATTACTACAGTGTTCTGGTTCGCATAATGGGTGCTTCCCTACTTCATGAAAGTGGCCGGACGCGGGACGCGGGACCCGGGACGCGGGAGGGACGGACATAGCCCCGAGCATAAGATGCTTCGCATCTAAAATGAAATGATCATTTATTATTCACCCTCTGGCGCTAAACATAGACATCGAGACAGGCCTGTTACCAAAAAAATCACAGCATATCCACGAAGTGAATGATGGTGAGTGGGCGAAGCTCGGAGGGATCATTCGGGTAACCGTGAATCCCCCCGTACATTGCCCACTCGATCATCCAAAGACGTGACAACACGTGTCACGTCTTTGCATGATCCTGGGTGTTCCATCGTGCGCTGGGCACGAGCGTCGCCGACTTGTGTTCCGGGCGCTCCCAGCCTCAGCGACAACGCCAGTTCGCGTTCCACGACAGAGGAAGATGATGCCACCTACTCAGACGCCGAAGTCCACACCAGTGCTCGACGCAACGCCTCGCCTCCGCATGCATCGCCCCAGAACGCTGCTGTGAGTTGTGAAAGCCACGTGTCCTTGGCTATGGGTTGTGCCGCCGTGAGTACCGGAGCCGCCGCATGCTCCGCAGATACCGGCTGCCCTGGTTTTGCATGCGACTCACACGAGAGCACTGTGGAGCTGACTACCTCCTCTCTGGTGAAGTTCACCTCACCGTTGATCACGATGGAGTCCACCTCCGGTGCTCGACTCCGAGTACCGCGTCTGCCCGATGATCCCAATTATAACAGCGCCATCCATCTTCTTTAATCGTCAGCTATACGAAAACCAGTAACGCCATTTAGTCATATTATTTACAAGGACATTTACACACAACGCCATCTTGTGAGCAATTATTAAAACTAACTAGAAGAGGCTAATACAACATACTATTACAGAGGAGGGAACGACCCACACCCTAAGGAGCTTCGCCCCTAAAAAAAAACTAAGAAAATGTAAAACAAGATAGACTCAAAGAAGCACTGAGTCTAAAAACACACGATTTGTGAGCTTACCTACTTAACCATGCTTCAAAAAGGAGACAGACCAAGGAATATTCTTCGTTTTTTTCTCTACCACAGAGCAACGCCAGTGCTTGAAACTGTTTCGGAATAATGCCCTGTGCGAAGGAAGGAATGAAGACGCAAGCAGAAAGACAGGGAGGTTAGCGAGTTAGACCGGCTGGCTACCCTTTGCGGGGGAAGGGTAAGGGGGTTAAATTAGGATAGAACAAAGATGCTACGAAAAAAAGACAATAAAAAGGCGTGGGAAAAGACAGGAGAATGTGGCACTGCTTAAAGGTTGTGACTAAGGCTAGCTGTCGGGAAAAGACTCAATAACAATTTCAAAGCCTTCTCCGATGAGGGTGGACTCTGCCAGTGTTCCAGAAACCTTTGTTTTAACAAAGCGCAATATGAAGTCTCATGTTGAAATATTGGCAGCGCAAACTCACGGGACACAGAAAGAGGACACAAACAAGTGGCCTCTTTGTGTCCTCTTTCTGTGTCCCGTCAGTTTGCGCTGCCAATATTTCAACATGAATCTATACCAACTAGCCCGCCTTACAACCCTTCTGCAATATGAAGTCTATCTAACGTATCCGAAGGTTCTTATCTTAGCACACTAAAACGGGGACATTCACACAAACAATCGGCGATTTTTTTCATCGCAGCTGCAGTTGTTTAATGTAGAGTTATGGCCAACCACTTGTTGGCCATTCCAGTCCGAAAAAAATAGGCATGTTTGAAGGGCACACTAAGCAACAGGCGACACAGAAAAGTATCCCCAGGGGGTGCTATGAAGGATGGCCCGAGCTTCTCGGGCACACGAGTTTGCTCCGAGCTCGCACTGCGGCGGTCATGGCACAAAGACAGAGCGGAGCGCGTGATAGCAGCATTGACAAAAACGGCTACATGAACGAGCGTGGCGTCAAAAACTCATGTGGGGCATCTGCGGCGGTAATCAAAGAAACACCGCGTGCGAACACGTCAGCGCCGCCACTCAGTCCACATTTCAACAGTGCAGCGACGTCAGCGTGATTGTCGCGCTATCTTTTGCCAACTCAGCATTGCGCCTCCCACAGGCGTGTTCGTGGGCGTTCTTCCACTTTCGGGCATGTTCTTTCGTTCCACCCGCAGCATGGAAATTTCCACTCTCGAAGGCAACAAGGGTGCACACGCTGCACTCTCGTGCAGCTCGTTTCGCTTCTATAAAATATTGCGGATAAATATACGGACAGGTTGTCACCAGGGGCGCTCGCATCATGGTGGCAACGCGGCTGTGAGTGGTACATCGTGAGCGCGGTGAAATAGAATGCGAGACATCGCAGCCACGTGATGATATAACTTTTATTTCTTCGTGCGTGTGTACACAGTCTGCGCGATAAAGCTGATAGATGAATCATGCCGCTCGCTGGCGTTGCGGCGTGAGCACTGCTCCTTGGCAAGCGCAAATGCTGTGGGTGGACCCGATCTTCGCCGCGGGCGTCTGTCAACCAAACTGATTGACGCGTGAACTCGGGTACAAACTCGTTGATTCTGAGAAGGCCCCAGTTCAACTCGTGACTTTCATGGTGCCCGTGTGACTGTCAAAGGTTTCATGCGGTGGACGCTAAGCAGCAGCTTCTTTGCATATAAAATAATTTGGTCAGCCTTTACTACTTGTGCAAGGCTGGAGCCATAGATGAGCTTCTTCCAGCTTTTTAAGTCGGTCGTCTACTCAGTCTGCTCGGTAGACGCTTCGAAGTAAAGAACGCATCAGGTCGGTCTTAATTTTGATTATACTAATTAGGCAGGACTTGATTAACATAATATTGAACAGTTTTGTCTTGATTGGTAAGGTTTTAATTAAAACGACAATAATTACCTCGGGTGCAATTAGCATGATCTTGATTAGTATGTAACTAATTAACATAAACCTAATTCGCATGATCTTGATTAGCGTTATATTATTAAGGTCTAATTAGGATGACTTTACTTAGCGTGCTTATAATTAACGTCGCGTTAATTAGCCTGGTATTAGTTAGCACGGTCATAGCTTTACATGGCTTCATTAGCATGGTCTTAGTAAGGTATGGCTTCATTAGCTCAGTCTTAGCATGCCTTGGCTTAATTAGCTTGGTCATAGCATCTCTTGACTTATTTAGCTAGGTGTACCCCCCAGCCACTTAGGTAATCAGCCGGGCGCACGTCCTCGGGCAGCGAGCACACCATGAAGGGATGAAGAGGGCGCGCGCCAGTCGAGCAACGCGTAAGAATGTGCAGGCCGAACATGATGATTGTACACGTAGCCTCGGGTTTAGCTACGGTCGCGATATTGTTAGGTGCTCGGCCGGAACTAATCTCAGAGGCCAGGGTGCTAATTATTCTAAAGGATACTTAGTACAGATATTGAAAGCTTCAAAACGAATTTAAACAGCCCCTGCCTTTAAAAAATATTGTCACGGGAGTGAGAATATCCGAAGTAAAGAAAGACAGAAAGAAATGTATTTACAGAATGTACACGGGGAGTCCTTCAGCCAAGATGGCGGAACACGAACAACAACAACAACGCGAACGCTATTGCAATCGTCCTCTTCATCGCCTCGATGGCGCATTCCTTCTTGTTCGTCACGGCTTGCAAAAATATCATCAGTAAACCTTTCTGGCACTTTTATTGCATGGGTGCACTTCTGCACTCAGTGGAACGACAAACAAATGAAAGAAGATGCCTCTGTTTTGAAAACACCGCCCAATTTTGTCGACCGTCCTTGACGTGACACCGCGTTCCATCGTAACCAATGGAACGCAGCGCACGCTGAAGGGTGGATCTGACCTTTTCGTACTGTTGGCTTGTTCAAAAGGGGGTGTCGCCAGAGCTCGGAAAGATCCCGAGTTTCGTCAAGCTCGGGCCATCCTGCATAGCGCCCCAGCTCGAGATGTTCCTGACGGAAGACGGAGCTGGACATTAGGATTCAGTCTGTGCAGACGAGCGTTGGTGAGTTTCAGTGAGTTCGTCTGTGCAAGTGGGAGTTCGCGATACAGCGAACGAAGCCTTGTATCTGCGTTGGTTCCGCAAAACGGTACAACTGCGGACACCGTCATGTGCAGATCGGGCATCCTCATCTGCACGGCCGTTACTGCATATACCACAATCACCCGGCATCTACTGATACATTAGACTGTGTTGTTTCTTGGTTGCATTGTGCTAAAGAAGTCTTGTATAAACAACTAGCTTCCCATTACTTCCGTAATCAAATGGCGACATAAGACATTGCAAAGCGACCTCGGAGTGAGAGAAGATAAACCATGTTTCTGAATGTTCTTCAAATACAAAGTCTAGTGTAGCACAGATGGCGGCAACTTCTGAAGCCTTCGATGATTCCAAATACCCTGACTTTAATTTTGTGGCGAGGGCTTTCGTGGGAATAACCACTGCCCCTGGTGAGCTTGCTGAAGAAACAGGAACCTCCTGTAAATGTGATGGCGTCCGCTGTGTTTCTCATGCAGGAACATGAGTGTGGCGTGTTGTAGAGCTATATATGACGACTGTTTCTTTTTGTGGATTCAGGGAATGGTTTGGTGAGATTCCAGTGCATGTAGACACCAAAACGGTAACCGGTTTTTCTGCATGCGTGAAGTTCGAGAGCAGCACTGCGCGATACCAGGCTACAGTACCGCTGATCGCAGAGTGTGACCAATGAGTAGGAAGGGCGGCGAGGTGGTGCGATGGAATCCGAGCAAAATGTCTTATGTTGATTCCCAAACCATCGACTCGATTGTATGGAGTGAATGGATGATCATGTGCGATGATACCGTCGCGGCTGTGGATGAGCATCTCCGAAGGCCAAGGCATATTCTCAGTGCTTGAGCTTGCAGCGACTGGACGACACGTACGTTTATTCTCCGGGTTTTGCAAAGCACAGGTAAGCTGTAGCGCATGAAACCGAGGAACAGAAAGGCTTAATATTGAAACACCGCCCTTACAGATGCACCCGACGATTTTCCAGCAAGAAGCCTTGGGATGTGGATGATCATAGTCAGTTTCTCTGTCATACAGGCCATACGAGGGCTCCGGGACAGGTCTCAATCACTTATTACTTCAAGGAAGCGGTGGGTTGTCTTACAACTAATAGCTTGTCCGCTGATTTCAATGACATACGAGCCCATCACGCAACGCGATGAGCCCGTATGTCCACAAGCGAGCACTTCTCCAAAAACAGCTCAAGTCTCGTCCTTGAAGGTTGTTTGATGTTAGTGCGGCCGCTCTGCCAAGCCTGTCACGTCAGTGGAGGTGCGTCGACCCTGACCCCCAGATGCGGATGTGATCTGAATATATTTATAATCAAACTGTGGAAGAGCGTACACGAGGCCGAGAAGCGCAGCGTTACATAGTGTGTGGCTCAAAACTCCACCTTGAGGCAAACCTCGGCAGGTTCAATTGTCTTGTTGAACCATCTATACAGTCTGCACGAAGAAGGTCCTGCTCTTCAAATAGCTGTTAATTTGCTAGTAAGCACGAGCCCCAAATTAAATATTTCCCAAGGCAACCAGAATGGCTTCAGGCGATATTTTATCGTATGTGCCTTTCACGTCCATGAACATCGTGGTAGAGCAAACCAACCCTATACTACATCATCAGCCCATGCCGTAAAAATAGCCGCACCACTAACCCAGCACAACTGCGGTGTTCTTTACAAGCCCCGAGACAGACTGCGCTTGTGGGAGGGCATTCTAGGCCATCCGGGATGTCGGACAGAGAGAGAGCGCGAAAAGTGAAGTGAAATGCAGGGAGATTAACCAGAAGAAAATGTTCGGTTTGCTACCCTGCACTGGGGAAGATGTAAGGGGGAGAGAAAGGTAAGGTGGAAAAGAAGAGAGGTGTGGATAAAAATGAGAGAAAACCCGCACACACTCAAGCACGGGAGTGTAACAGTCGTTTAGCGAGTCCGGTCGACCGCAGAAACTTCAGCAGCGCCTTCGTCGCTTTCTGGTTTGAAGCTCGCACGTTGTTGCACTCAAAATTGACTGCTTGGAAAGCGGCCGGTCATCGATCCGCGCTAACGTTGCCGAAAGTTTTTGCCTCTGGGAGCTGTAATGAGGACAATCACAAAGGACGTCTGCAATGGTTTCCTCGCTGCCACAGTGATCACACGCAGCGTTGTCAGCCATTCCTCTTCGGTAAGCAAAACTGTTCGAAGTTAGCATCTATGCGGGGGCAGAAATTCACGTCGTTGTTTAGCACCAGCTCGTACATGAGAATACCTGCGGTGCCACCACCTTTTAACCAGATGGCGGGACAGCTCGTCATAGTTTTCTCTTATTTGTCACTATCGCATACGACTGGCTATGTATAATTCAAACAGTACGCATTCACCCGTTTCAGGCAAAGAAGGCAGCGCTCGACGAAGTCAAAGCACACTCTTAATCCTGGCAGATAACGACTGAACATTTGCAATCATATGTTTACTTAGTTTGGTAAAGCAGCTAGAATTGTCAAATAATTGACTTCTTCAGTTGCACACTTCGGTTACATAGTTGGTTACATAGTACTAGCCGTAAAAAGGCAGCGACGTTCGAGCCGCCGCTGCACTCCGCTCCGCTCAATTAAGTATCTGCATGTGGCACACCCTTTCGTCGTAGCTGCCCAGTATCTTTAGCATATGATGCGCATTGGGCCAGACATCGCCGACGAATGCAGTTTCGCTTAAGAGTTTGGGATAGCGGATGCGCAGCCCACACTCCTTAAAAGAACGCACCTAAATCAAGGACATTATTATTTACAACATTCCCACCTGTTTCACCATGCAGGAAACTGTCTCATTAACTTTTTCAATAATGTGTCCCGATGCAAGGATAAAACGTATTTTAAACAGGTCGAATGGATCCAACAATGGGTCGGCAAAAGAAAAGTGGAGCTCACTCAGACTCCCTCAAATATACATTTTCCTCTTAGCGCTCACTCGGACTCTGACTCACAGAAATTTTTGTTGAACTGGACTCACTCGGACTCAGATTCAATCAACTTTTCTTCAGCCGGACTCACTCGGTCTCACACTCACGATCATAATACTCAGTTGGACTCACTCAGACTGAGTATTATGATGAGTATACGACTCACTCTGGTTGAGTGTGTCGACTTATGAGATCGTGAGCATAAAATTTGCTTTTACGATCATGGTTCCAATGCTCTTTAACTCCAATATCTCAAATAATCGGTACTCTATGGGGTACCATTTGATCTCGTACCTCACATTTTGTTCTCGTACCTTCAAGTAGGAGTTATCAGTGGTTGAAAATAAGTATGGACATTTTTATGAACGACACGATTCTCATGAGATATGTTTATCAAGGACTTCCCGTAAAAGAGCCTTTAGGGAGAAGTGAAGGCACGCCCCTTCCCCACTCCCCCCCCTACTTCACTCCCATCAATAAATATTGAGGTCGTGTATGAACGCTAGTGCGTTGAATATGTGTGAGTGGTCGCGATTATAAACGTGAACTGATATCGGGCTGATTATAAGGCTGAACATCAATAAATAGGACCACAGGTAAGTGAAAAAAGTGTAGCTCACTCAGACGCACTCATGAAATGTGTTTAGCACATTGGGATAGCTCGGACTCAGACTCATCAATATTTTCCTCATCCGGACTCAGACTCACTAAACATTTTCTCAACCGCACTGACTCGGATACGAACTCAGCAAAATATTAATCACTCGGAGTCCCTCTCAGACTCAAAGTTATGGACCAATCTGAGTCTGAGGAAGTCTGAGTTAGACGACTCACGAGTGAGTTTGCCGTCCTATCCAACCAATGTGATCAGCAACATAGTGTAATACAACAATACCTTGGTTTGGGTGAGTTGGTCCATCATTAGACGAAACTTGAAAAACGCAAATGACGAAAGACGAAACACATACAACTTGAAAAGCGCCAGTCCTGTTGTATGTGTTTCGTCTTTCGTCATTCGCACTTTTCAAGTTTTCTGTAGTGTACTATGTGTCCCTCACTCCTGTACTAAGTTCTTTGATGGTTTTCTTTTTTATCGAAATGCAGCTAATAATTCAAAACATCTGCCGTCATCGATCGCCGCAGCTCGCAGATGCTGGTGTGAAATTTGAGGATTTAGTTCAATTTTATCCATGCTATAAGCAGCCCTTCGAAGTGTTCTGGGGTTTGTGTATATGATAATCAGTCCCTTGAGTAGCGCGTCTGGTCCTTTAATGAACTGAAATAAGTAGATCAATTCGAAACCGCGGTCGCGATTATGTTTCCTTCAATATCTCGTTATTCCTTCAAACTTTAACATCTCGCATCACGTTACATGATGCGGTTTTCAGCGTTCTGACTCTGAAATTCTTAATCTGCTTCTTTACCGACGACCCGTTTCACTTGGGCCAGCCATCGTCATCCTCATCATTGCATTGTAGCAGGAAGGCTTTTTATATCTAAATCCAGTTACCTCTGTATGCACCACACTCATATATGTCCCTACTACTTGCGCATTTGCCAAAGTTCGCATTCCCTGACATTGGCCGAATGCAATTGCATTACGCAATTTTCCACTGCCTTCTATAATACTCGAATCTGTAATTAAGTCTAATAGGCCATCGGCTCTCCACCTCACCCTTAGGTCCATTGCTTCTTCATGACTTCACCTGCTTGGCAGGATACCGCCTACACTCGTTTGTGCCAATCCACACACCTGCCTTCATGTCATTAATTTACCACTTTAACATTACCACTTCTAGCATCTAATCCGGTAGAAAGAAACCTGCAATAAGACGTAGGAAAATTTTACCACAGTTCCCCAAAAGCTGCCTAGTACAAGCATACACTAAATTACAAGGAGAATAAGTAACTTACAAGGAGAATGGAATATGTTATCAGGAACAATGACGCGAGTTCGTAACCTTTAAGCTGGTGAATGCACGTGTGACCATTCACGGGGCACGGTATTACTGGTCAACTACAATGGTCCATTTATTACACCGCCTTGCAGTGCTTAGTTCATCCACAGGTGTTTCTTGGAACCTGTGTGCGATAGTGTCTGACGTAAAACTGTAGACAGGTGCGTCAAAATAATATTCAGCTGTTCTTTCATTACAAACACAGCTCACCTCTGCAATTTTATGTGAGCCATGCGGAGGCTCTCATTGGTCAGCTACAGTTGATTAATAAGGAAGAGCGCCCGTTCACGCTTGATTGTTACGATATCGGTGACTGAAACGCGAAACTCGCAGCGCGTGGCTGCTGGCACTTAATGTGACAGGGAAGGCGAGAGCGTTCGTGACACATGGTGACTGCATACCCTGCATACGGTAAACAGCCATTAAAGCTGTGATTCATGGCGGCGTAGCGGGTGCGCTGCTTTCAACGGCGTTAAGACGCTGCCCTCACGTGCCGCGCCCTCAGTCTCACAGATGGCGAGCGAACGTTAGAAAAATCTCCGCCGGCGCCGTGCTTCGCTCGTTTCTCCATTTTCATTTTGGCTGACAGATGGCGGGAGCGTCCCATCGAAATCAGGCTCGCGGCCCGCATAGGTGTAGTCGGGCGCCCAAAGTGCGCGTTTATTCACGTTTAACCGTTTGGAAAACTTCGAATGCTTCGCTGCAACATATCTTAGCCACTGGCACTACTTCTGTGCTTCCTTCAAAACACGTGAGCGCGGAATGCTTTGCAGGCTCGAGTCCAAAAGCTCCTGGCAACATCTGGCGTTACGCATCGCGAGCGTCGTTTCACTACCTTTTGTAACGTTAGAGTGAGTGTTACGAAAGAATGCAGCCAGGCCCCGGAGACTCTCAAGTTCTACAAACCGCCGCAGAGGGCGAAAAAATCAACCGCGGCGCGTTCCGGCTTCAAACATCGGGAGTGGATCTACTAACCCTGCGTTATGGTCGCACGGGCGCCATATTCGCGCTATTGCACTTTCCTGTAGGGGCGCCCTCGTCGGGGCCAAATTTTCAATTCAAGATATTCTTCAAATAACCGAAGACTACGTCTTTGGATAATACTACACCTAAATAAAACAAATTGCTGTTTATACCAAGTCGTCTGGCCTTGCCATATACCGCGTAATCAATCTTTTGTAATAGTTTTTGCTCAAGCTGACTCGTATTTGTCAGCAGCCTATCGACATCATTATCCTCATTTCAAAATATACGGCGGCCAACGGCAGGAAACGGCGGTAATGGTTGCGCGTAACGGTTCGCGGTGCGTTCGTGCATTCGGATGGGTCTCGCGCTGTTGCGTTTCGCTGTAAATGTTTCGAGCCACTGCCGGCTGACACATTCGCTTTTTTCTGTTCATTTTGACTAGTTCAAATGCTTTCGCGAACCGCATTCAGCTGACTTCGGGGGAACGAAGGAACCGTTCAAGCTTTCTCCGGATGAACACGCGCTTCAAGCCCGAGAATATACGGACCGGTGAGTAAAAACCCATTGCTTCAGTTTTTTTACCAATGACTTTGTTGGGTGTCACACGGAGGCGACGCATTGCAATATTAAATTTTTCAACGTGTCATATTCTGTCGCCGAGACAACGTGAGTTCCTTGCGGCGTGGCTTCAAGTGGGAGCGAGTTGCTGAGTCAATAGAAGTGCATTCCGGAAGTATACCGTTTGGTAACACAAACCAGGCCACTGCAATGAAAGGAGGCAAATGCATCACTAACATCTCGCATGTATCTTAGTAACTAGTCCGTACATCAGAGCAAGAAATGTCAAGGCTTAGAGGTCTCATTTCTCCACATTGGCAGTTTAAGTTCCTTTTACCACACATTTAGCGCAACGAAAGTTTCACATCATTATAAGTGTATTTCACTTCGTTGTGATGAAGAAACGGTCACTATAATCAGAAATATTTTTATTTTCTGCCACAACCTCCCCTGGCCTGACAAGGAAACAGCTGTATGCAACGAGAAGGCACCTACTACATGACATGCCTGGCAAAAAAGCTACCCCCAAGTGATTCAACGTGCATTATAAGGTACGTTTACATGTATGTATAACAAACTATTCTTTACTGGTTCACTATGTTTATACGTTTACCTTTGCAAAACTTCATATTCATTGATTATGCTTATCAATATCTGGTGATGTCATTACTTCTTTTTCCAGGACTGCCATGCAACGACAGGATGACTACCTCCGAATGTTCACACTGCTAGTGCGGTGAAACATG
>JALIZH010027286.1:0-14441 GCA_030522465.1 Rhipicephalus appendiculatus
TCATCCTGAAAGCCACTTCTGCTAGAAACAGCAGAAAAATCGCTTACGGATGCAAGAGAATCGTCCAAAGAACATTCCCGAAAGGGTCTGGCTCCCGCATCGCCGGCCATCTTCGCAAGCACACGAAGCGAAACGCTATGTGCGGGTCGCTCTTAAAGATCGCTGCCGTTCGGGAAAAAAAATTAACGTATATCCACGAAGTGAGTGACGATGAGTGGGCGAAGCACGGGGATCCTTCGGTAACAGTGAATTGATTCACATGCACACATGTTTTGACTATAGCAATGGTTTTCTAACTACCATGACATCGGACAGTGAGCGTTGACGACGAAGCTAGGTCCTAAGGTCCATAATGTCTACGTTGAAATGGCCGACTAGTATAATGGGTTCGTGCTTCTAGGTGTTTTATATTCTTCTTTCACAATTATAATTGACATTAGACTATTCTTAAACCTTTTTTGTCATATGCTTTGATTGATGGGTGCTTAAATGTCGGTGTTTTTCATGTATAGTGGCCTACTATTTTGTTCTGGTTAACAGTGTTTTGTTCTTGTTAACCTTTTGTTCGGTCATATGCTTTGATTGATGGATGTTTTAATGTCGATGTTTGTACGGCGTTGTGGCCTTTTATTTTGTTCTGGTTAACAGCCTTTTATTGTGCTGTCATACACTTGATTGATGTACACATATAGTCGGTTTTTTACAGATATTTTCGTTTTTCGTTGTGCAGGTGTTCAGTTTCGGTGTCGGTTTTGTATAGCGTGACGGACGCCAACAAGGCTGGGCCCGAAGGAGCTCGGCCGCTAAAAAAAGCCAAGAACTAACTATGCATTCAACGAAGCATTAGAGCTTACAGAATGTGCTACATGGACCAACAAGTTCATAGGAGCGCCCGTATGTTTAAATACTCGCTCAATGTGTTTGGGTAACCGGTGATCCACATTCTATAGGCGCCGTACCGAAAGAGTTAAGAACACTAGCGCCCTACTCCGTCGGAAATTTGCATCTGTCGATAGCAGTGCGCTTCTCAATAAAGCCGCAAACACACAACAACACATGGTGTAATTGTATAGTGTTCCTCTCGCTGCTTTCTAAATCTTTCAAACATTACTACTGGGATACAACCCAGTTCAGGCGAACGCTATCAACTATAATTAGCAAACTAGCACGCACGCGTAGTGCATCTGTATGAAGTTTACTTATTCTGGGAGAGCTTGTGGTACGGAGAAAAGCAGACACTGTAACGTTAACACCTGAAGACGCCTCGGGTATACTTTCTCGTTTGGCCATGCCCAAACGCGAGCCTCTGGAATGACCAGCAACGAAAGGCCAAGTCCTTTCTGAGAAGCAGATGAAACCTTGCTCTTCAGAGTTATTTTTCTGTACATTGCTTCAGAACCTTCACATCAAGAAATATTTTCATTTATTTGAAAGCAATTACCTTTCAAAAACCTATGGCTCCGGTTAATTCTCCACACCTACTAACAGCATACAATTAATCTGCTGAGCAGACCAGGTGCTATGTAGAATCGGCGGATAACCTAACCGCTTCCCCTTCTAATATCTTCCCACAGCTCCATAAATGATGCCTTATCCCCTTCTTCGTGTATTCTCTCCTCGAAACGGGCGAGTAGTTCGGGCGTAAAGTATTCTTTCCATCCTCCAACCTTGGCATCTTTACCAGTGCGTACTTTGAGTTGGTCTCCACGGTAGCCTTCCTTGCTGGTAATCTTCTTCTTCTTAAAGAACTCGTTCCATTCCTGCGACTCATTCGCGTTGAAATCAAACACGATGACCTTCCTCATGTGTTCGGGTTTGGACAATTCGACGATGTTCTCGAGCATTTGCGAATCATTTCGGAGCACCTCACCGTAGCTCTCACCCAGAAAGCTAGCCAGTCTCAGCACTTCGCCTTTGGTGTCCCTCTTCAGGTCCTCGTAGGTCACGAAGAACACGTTCTGCTCCTCCTTGAGGGCGTACCCTGACGCCACGTGGTCGAAATAGCTCCCGTAACCCAAGTCGCCCTCTATGAAAGGTGCGAAAAACTCTTCGAAGGTTCCATCTTCGAACTTCGAGGTGCTGAAATCTTTGGTCATGCGGAACTGCGACACGCAAACATCCCACGGGTTTCGTGCGACGTAGATGTACTTGGCCTCCTCGTTCATTGTGTCTCGGCTTAACGGCAGGTGCGTCGTGAACAGTCTGACGGGCATAGGCGACACCCAGCCTTCGGTGTCCATGTACTCGATTGCCCGGACGTTGCGGGTGAGCTCGTCGTAGGAGCTGATGGCTTTTCCCCCCATTTACGATCAGCTGTGTTATGTACTGGACCCAGTGGGTCCCGCTTTTGGGATAGCTGCTCTGCACAATGTCCCCCTTGGCAGCGCGAAAAGAGAGGCCTTTCCGAAAGATTTCTGGGATGACCATTGGACACCTGGGCACACCATCGATGACTTGGCGGTAGGGCCTCCGACCTAGCATGGCCATTACGGCCCGAGCGTTGGCTGTATCCTGAAAAACAAGCAGGCTGTTTCATCATTTGCTACCATTATTTATGCTCCCGTATACCACTTTCCATAGTGAAATAGCGAAAAAGAAATTTCAAAGTTCCGTTGTGTTTACGGTCCCATACCCGTCTAATAACTAGGCCCGTACATCGCTGTGCGTGCATGTTCAATACGCCTTCCTAATGTCAGTTCGCTGGTTACAATGATTTTCAGGATTTTATCGTCGTTCGGAGAAATGTCTAGAGCCACAATTCTTTTTACGTAGTCGCAATTACACTTTATCTGTGAAGGACTGTGGCTATCTGAACAATCACGTGCTTTCGGCGAGGTCAACATGCCGTATACGAGTTTTATATGTTCGGTGCCGCATGCGTGAACTACCGAATGTGATATAGTCAGTAGAGGACACGAGTAAACGCCGTTTTTTTTTTATCTTATGAGACTCCTGCAACACTGAAACACTGCGCCACTTTGGGATTCTTAAATCTCTTGAAATATAGGAAGGTCCACGTCAGTTAAGAGCTCCTAGTGCGCTTTAAGACTCACTTGACGAGTAATATTACGGCATGATTAATAGACAGCGAAGCTCGTAGCCAGATAGCCTGCTGGCATAATGCTCCTGAAAACCCGGCACGCTGCAGATATTTGCACTTGCCACGCTGCTCCCCTTGTACTCACGTATCGTTCGAAAGTTCTGGAGTTCCGGTGTATTTCGCGGTGGAGGACTCTAGAATAACTTTAAAGATCTCTGGTTCGTCAGATTGCCACGAAATCCAAGTCCGGAATAGTTGTTCTATTTCGCCCCCATTGAAGTGCACATTCCGTACCCCCCTTCACTGCACCCCCCCCCCCCCCCATACACAGACACACTAGTTACACTTATGAAGAAGATGCGGTTCTTTGCCTTGCGGCGGGCATAAAATAGGTTGATTTTAGGGTTGCCACGTCGAAACGGCAGAAAATAGCCAAGAAATTGGACAAAAAAATCTAGCAAAGAAGTAGCCAAGTTGATCCAAGAGCAGTAAACGTAGCCAAAAGTAGCCACGCGTGTGTGAAAACAGCTGCGACGCTTTTAATTAAACGGCTATAAATGTAAGAGACTCTTGCTGGAAGTGTAAAAAAGTACAGTAGGAACCCTCAAAAAGTGCAATTGCTCAGATTAAAGCCCAAATTGTGGACTTTAGCTATCCTTTAGGCAGGATGACAAAGTTTCTTGCGCTCTCGCTCAAGTGACAATCCATTCACGCGTATTGCATGACCTTTTTTTTAAAAAAAAGGACTTGAAGTACAAGCCTTGTGAGAACAATAAAAATGTGTGTACTGCATGATTGTGCTCAAAATTACTGTTTCTGGGTTTCAAGCATAAATTGTAGTCGCTTTCGCAATCGTTTCTCGCGTGATATGTCGAAGTCTGAGCAGTTATTTCCAAGTTGCAGTCCGTACCTGATTCTATAGAATAAGGTTCGAACTGCAACTTGGAAATAACTTGTCGATGTGATTTCTTATAAGAAATCACATCGACAGTTAGTCGGGATAACAGATTTCTAATATCGATGAGTGCAGAGCTTCCTAGATGCGGAGAACTATCAATTTTGTCCGGTTCACTTCGAGTTCTAAGTCTAAAGTATAGCGTTCAGGAATAGGTGGTCTGCCAAACTAGGCCCCATGCGACAGTTTTTCTCAGAGTCTCAGCCACCTATCGTAAAAAGTCGTTTCTTCTATGTAATGCGAGGGCCCTATTAATTTTTTGGGATCTGGGAACCATTGGTCTCCATGTTTTGACACCGCATGGTCGAAAGCCAGCAGCAGATATTGGTAATTTGGTTCATACTGAGGTTACAAAAAAGTAGCCATAATATAGCCAAATAGACAAGACGTTTTTTTCTGTCACCACCGGCGTAAAAAAAGTAGCCAAATTGGAGCAAATTAGCCAAACTTATTGAAACTGGTAAGCGCACGAAGACAGGCACAATGAATGCGACGCGCAGAGCGCTACTTCTAACTAAAGCCCTCGGTGTGCCGTTTTGGTTGTCCTTGTCTTCGTGCGCTTACCGGTTTCACTATCTCTATAGACCAACCAGCTCGGACCCAGCCTCTAATTTAGCCAAACTTGGCAAATACGCTGTTGATATTGATGAAGTATGTATGTATGTATGTATGTATGTATGTATGTATGTATGTATGTATGTATGTATGTATGTATGTATGTATGTATGTATGTATGTATGTATGTATGTATGTATGTATGTATGTATGTATGTATGCAACGTGATTTGTGTGAGAGGAAAATTAAGCAACGGTTACTGTTTATGCGTAGATTCATGCCTGGCTTAGTATTAATGAAATCAAGATGGGAGCCGACGCATGGAAACACGCAGTGGGATGAGCAGAAAGAACAGAGGAAGTGCCTCAGACAGGCTGGCCGGCGTTTCGATAGGTGGACCTATCTTTGTCAAAGGCGAACTAACACGCCAGGGATGACAAGGCGTCTTTGACAAAGATAGGTCCACCTATCGAAACGTCGGCCAGCCTGTCTGAGGCACTTCCTCTGTTCTTTCTGCTTATCCCACTTATTATTAACAAGTGCGTTTGTGGATTACTTCTGACATGCTGTGGTTCATTCAGCACAGCAGCGCGACACCGTAGGCATTTACCTATCACGGCGGTTATAGATGAGAGCATCACTGGATTCACGTTGAATTAAAGCAATATTGCTGGTGTAGTAGGATAGCCAACGTGAACAGGGGCGGATACAGAATGACATTTACGAAGAGGGGAGGGGGGAGACATTTGGTACCCCACCTTTGGATCCGCCCGTGATTTACATGAGTCGCCATTAGCCAATACTACCATTTAGATAGCGCTAGCGAACACTAGTCGACATTAGTCATTATTTAGGCAACACGAGACGACGTTTTCCTCCACACAGCCTATTGGGCACGAGGGGTTGCTGAGTCGCCCTCTGTCGGACGCGCCTCTCTAGAGTACTTGGTAGGATAACACCGGCGCGCTTCTCAAAGGTTTGGCTGTCGAGGCTCTACGAAAATGCCATGCGGAAGCTCTCCTGGCCTTTTCTGTGGATGCTTTCGAAACGAGGGAAGTCTTTAAAGTCAAAATAATCATCCTGGTCAAAAAGAAGCAGAGGGTTGTTAATCTATAGTGTTATTTGTTTACAGAATATTCACAGTGAGCGCACATGGCGCGCGGCCGCCACGATGGGTTATCCATAAACAAGCTTCTCGCTTGAAAGGCAGGGAATCTCTGAGGGTGAACTATGTGACATAGACTCCTACAGTAGACTGTCTGTATAAAAATTAAGGCAGCTTCACACTAAGTGTGTCAAGCCTGAAGGAAGTGCAGAGCTGGGTAGCCTTTGTTTCTCTTCGGTTTTCATTTTTCTTTCCTCCTTTCTTTTTTTCACTTTCCGTTTTTTTTTCTGCCTTTTCGTTCTCTCTATATTTCTATTTATTTCTTCTCCTCTCTTTATTGATTTCTTTCTCTTTCTTGCTGTTTCTATTTTTCTTCTTATTTTCCCCCCTTTCTCTCTCTTTTTATATCGCGCTTGCTTCCTGTTTTCATGTTTCTATTTTTATACGTGGTTCTGCCTCCGTTACGCCAAGCGCACTAGTTCTTTTTTTTTTTTTTTTTTTTTTTTTTTTTTTTTTGCTGTTGATGGTAAGTGATCATCATCAAGGCACTCGAAGAACAAAGGAACAAGACTTGTCCTTGCCGCGAGCGATAAGGTGTAGAGACCGCGATGTAAAGCTTCAATGCGCTGCATTTTTTATTAGTTCACCAGCAATTTTGGTGTCAAAATCATACCTATAACGCAAAAGGAGTGCCACCATTGGGACAAGAATATATATGCTTACTGATCAGAACGGTTAACTGGACAAGTTGGCGTGCTTCCGTCTTGAACGAATAAATAGCGCGAAAAAACGAGCACGAGCAAAGGAACGAGAGACAACAGCGCCGACGACAGCTCTGTTGTCTGTCGTTTCTTTCGCTCGTCCTCATTTTCTCGCGCTGTTTGTTCGTTCAATATACGCTTACGGCTCCGTAGAAAACGAATGAAGTGTGGATGATACAACTTGAATTTGGGAGTGAACCTAACTTTCGGCAATATATGGAGGTGATCAACATATGGGCCAGCTTGCAGGAGAAAGGCGTATAGCTGGCCAGCGGGCACGGGCGAGCGTCTAAAGGTGAGCGCTTTCTGCTACCCACCGAACATCGCAGCCTCACACCGAAGCAGAAATCTCACTCGCGGAAGTGCTGGCTGCACGTGCGTGTTGTAGCCGATGGCTGTTTACAATTTCTAAGTTTCGAAATCCAAGCTTCACGCAGCTTCTCACCCTGAGGACAAGTGTGAAGGCTGACACCGGGCTCCGTTGCGTACGTCCTGCACTGCGGCACCGAGTACTCGCCTACCACATTAGACGCCTTCAGACACAGATACTGCGTATTGCATTGTTTTCGAGTGTCGCCAAGCGCAAGCCGGAAGCAGGAAAACCGTTTTAATCAGAATTACAAGGGCAGCTGGCATTCTAATGCATCGCGCGTCGGTGCTGCCGAAGCAGATGACGCTGCCGCTGATCCTGCCAAGCACGTCACGCTGGCGGTGGCGCCAGCTTTTCCAGTAGTGGGTCCTGCGCCAAATATTCACACGAAAGCGTTATAGTTAGTTTCGAACAAATTCCATTGTCGGTGCGGCGTCGTTGGTTGTGTGCGAAAAGACGGAACAGATGAAAATAAGTAAATAAATAAATAAATAAATAAATAAATAAATAAATAAATAAATAAATAAATAAATAAATAAGGCGTGGCACGAGTGGAAATCGAACCGAGGCCTTCTGCGCGGCAAAATGTGTTCTACCACAAAGCCTCAACCTTGCTCGAAATCGCTTCGGAAAAAAAAAAGAAAGCACTATATGAATGTTAAGTTGTCGGAGGAGGGCCATTAACACATGCAATATTGCGTGGCACAAGCGTAGAATGTGACAAGGCGTCCAAACATACGACTCTCGCAACGATTAGGGGGTTTAAGGTTCTAACCCACGACAAAGCGCTCAGGCATAATTACTCATCAGCAGGAACAGCATCGACACAATTGTAGGACACTTTGTACATTCCAAAGTGTGTTCGGCGAAAGCGTGTGGCCATTCGACTGACTATGCCATGTCTTTTTTCTTTTACACTCTCAGAGGGATAACACACAAACCGTATGTGTGCGTGTTGTCTTTTTTAATTTTTTACCGCGAATCGCAGCGAGACGCGAGACTAATCTTCCTCCGTTCGCATGCGTTCGTATTTTCTCGCGCTTTGCGCATCGCGCAAACGCCATCCGCGTTCCAGCGCTTAAATTGACGGACCCTTTGTAAATTCCAAAGTGTGTTCCGCGAACACCTGTGTCCATTGAGACGGCGTCGGTCAGAATGATTCCAAACGCTGGGCACAGCGACGATACGCAAGCAAAGCGCGAGCGCTGTATTGTCCGACGCGACCGGCGTCCGTTTGCGCACCCCGGCGGCCACCTGGCTCCGTGCCAGGGCTCGGACGGACGGACGGGCATGGATGGACGGACGGACTGACATGGACGGACGGACGGACGGACGTGAGCATGAGGCATTAAAGGCTTTCGCCTTAAAATCAGCAGATGCGCAGGTGCGCGTGTTGCCTTGCGTACGCGTGGTGGGTACTTTGTAGATTTGGAAAAGCAAGAATTCTGGCATAGTGGGCAATTCGCAACTGTACTTGCAAGTGGCCATTCTAGAATAGTTTGAAATGGCCTGCTTTACGCTCACAGACTTTCCTTTGCTTCCGGCACGGCTGAGGTGTCGACCGAGAAGCAAAGCCAGGCTGGGAAGGCGATGCGAACGGGGCCCGACTACGCTATCGCGCTCGTTTCTTGAAGACGAAGCTCAAGCGTCATTCAAGTTTTCGTTTGTCTTTTTACCTGAAACATAGTCGCTGCTGTTTCGTCCATTCATCTGAGGCTTCTGACAAGCAATATGTGAAAACAAGCGGGTTACAGCGCATGACGTGAGCGCATGTTATCTATGCGCGCCACTGCGGGCGCCGAGAGTGCATGCCGTGACGTCACGGAGGCCTCCCGCTAGGCGGCGCTCGAACTTCTCGGGGCTTACAGAACGATGTGATCGCCATTTACAGTCACTGATGCGAGTAGAAAAATTAAGGATTCTGTGAGAATCTCTGATGTGGTTAATGGATATATAATGTCTGTAAGACCAAGAGGCTGATGTGACCCCTTGTTTTAATGGCTCATCATGCTCCTTCTAAGATGATGGTCATGGATAACATTCTGATTTAGGATTTTAAACTAATACACATATTAGCAAGTGGCTTCGTTGGCATTACAATCTTCTTTTTATTGCACTATTCGAGATAGCTTCGCAGGATCCTGTAGCTACAAGGCAAGTTCGTACGTCACCATCATCGCACTGCTATCTGAAAAGCTGTGACCATAATTACGTCATATAAAGCGCGGCAAAATAAATGTTAATGCTTACAGGTCAGTCGCTTTAGCACATCACTCATGCAAAGTGCTGAACATACGACATTCGAAGCGATAAAAATTCAGTGTTGGCGGTAACGCGTTACAAGTAACGCGTTTCGGAACCGCGTTTCGGAACAATTTCGGAACCGTAAAGGGTAACGAACTTACGTTACCATTTTTCAGTAACGTGTAGTGTCACGTTGCTCGTTACTTTTTCATCATATGGGTGCAATTTTCCCAAAGCTCGCCCCGACGAACTCTTTTGTCACAGCGTCGGACTGCCAGGCATTTAAAAAGAAAGCGCGGGTGGAATCGCTTTCGTTTCTGGCAAGTGCGGGTAGAACTTTTTCGTAACTTGTGCTGATATCGCACATGTGAATTATGGCCTTCTACACCTTTCAACAAACAAATGAACTGTTGCACCGTTTCGCGAATTCTCACCTTTCGCTTGTTCATTTCAACACGCGTAGTTTACCAAAACATTTTGACGATCTTATCAACTTCACGACGCTCGTTATTGATAATTTTTCTATCATCTGCCTTTCCGAAACTTGGCTGCCATCATCAGATGACGTACTGTTTATACCTCCAGGTTACCACGCCGAGTTTGCTCACCGCGCTAACAGCTGGCTTGGCGGTTCTGCCATTATGGTATCCAATACCATGACGTACACCCGTCACTATGACTTAACCATATCCACTGATAACTGCAAATCTGTGTGGCTAGGATTTTATGGCTCTTGTTTTCATGGTAAAAATATAATCCTGGGATGTATTTATCGTTCGCCATTCTCACCCTACACTGCACCTTTTAGGGAGTTTTGGGCTCGTGTCGCAGAGTGCATCCTAAAGGTACTACGCAAAACCCCCCTTCAAAAGGAGGTTTTAATGTATAGGCGAGATGGCGGTGCCTATTGAAGCGAGTGCCGTCCACTTCGAATCTTTCAGCCGTCGGCCCTGCGTTACTAAACTCATTCATTCCCAAATAATGCTCGTATTCGATTTAGATTTGAGTAATGAGGCTTCACTAGCCGTATACCGCGGATAGAATAGCTCCGTTTTTGACATACACAGGCGATTTATGGTGCAGAAGGCTTAACAAGGTTTCCGTACAAGGTTCGCTCGTGTTTTCTGTAGCCGCGCAGAGATGGCGACGCTGTATTCATTTCCCTGTTCCCAAGATAAGGCAAATACGGCCACAAGTCCAGCCGAGACAGGTATTAGGGGTCTTGAAGATTATTCGGCTGCGCCATATCGAAAGCATCCACAGAAAATGCCAGGAGAGCTTCCGCATGGCATTTTCGTAGAGCCTCGACAGCCAAACCTTTGAGAAGCCCGCCGGTGTTATCCTACCAAGTACTCTAGAGAGGCGCGTCCGACAGAGGGCGACTCAGCAACCCCTCGCGCCCAATAGGCTGTGTGCAGGAAAACGTCGTCTCGTGTTCCCTAAATAATGACTAATGTCGACTAGTGTTCGCTAGCGCTATCTAAATGGTAGTATTGGCTAATGGCGACTCATGTAAATCACGGGCGGATCCAAAGGTGGGGTACAAATGTCTCCCCCCCTCCCTCTTCGTAAATGTCATTCTGTATCCGCCCCTGTTCACGTTGGCTATCCTACTACACCAGCAATATTGCTTTAATTCAACGTGAATCCAGTGATGCTCTCATCTATAACCGCCGTGATAGCTTAATGCCTACGGTGTCGCGCTGCTGTGCTGAATGAACCACGGCATGTCAGAAGTAATCCACAAACGCACTTGTTAATAATAAGTGGGATAAGCAGAAAGAACAGAGGAAGTGCCTCAGACATGATGGCCGACGTTTCGATAGGTGGACCTATCTTTGTCAGAGAGGCCTTGTCATCCCTGGCGTGTTAGTTCGCCTTTGACAAAGATAGGTCCACCTATCGAAACGCCGGCCAGCCTGTCTGAGGCACTTCCTCTGTTCTTTCTGCTTATCCCACTACGTGTTTCCATGTGTCGGCTCCCATCTTGATTTTATTAATACTAAGCCAGGCATGAATCTACGCATAAACAGTAACCGTTGATTAATTTTCCTCTCACACAAATCACGTTGCATACATACATACATACATACATACATACATACATACATACATACATACATACATACATACATACATACATACATACATACATACATACATACATACATACATGCATACATACATACATACATACATACATACATACATACATACATACATACATACATACATACATACATACATACATACATACATACATACATACATACATACTTCATCAATATCAACAGCGTATTTGCCAAGTTTGGCTAAATTAGAGGCTGGGTCCGAGCTGGTTGGTCTATAGAGATAGTGAAACCGGTAAGCGCACGAAGACAAAGGACAACCAAAACGGCACACCGAGGGCTTTAGTTAGAAGTAGCGCTCTGCGCGTCGCATTCATTGTGCCTGTCTTCGTGCGCTTACCAGTTTCAATAAGTTTGGCTAATTTGCTCTAATTTGGCTACTTTTTTTACGCCGGTGGTGACAGAAAAAAACGTCTTGTCTATTTGGCTATATTATGGCTACTTTTTTTGTAACCTCAGTATGAACCAAATTACCAATATCTGCTGCTGGCTTTCGACCATGCGGTGTCAAAACATGGAGACCAATGGTTCCCAGATCCCAAAAATTAATAGGGCCCTCGCATTACATAGAAGAAACGACTTTTACGATAGGTGGCTGAGACTCTGAGAAAAACTGTCGCATGGGGCCTAGTTTGGCAGACCACCTATTCCTGAACGCTACTTTAGATTAGAAGTCGAAGTGAAGCGGACACTTGAGAGCTCTCCGCATCCACAAAGCTCCGCACTCATCGATATAGACAGGTGGTGTCTGTCGCCCAGGTTGACCCCATTCCTTGAGTCATGGCCGAGAGCACAGAGAGGCTGCTTAGCAATGGCTAGGCAGGTGGTGTCTGTCGCCCAGGTTCACCCCATTCCTTGAGTCATGGCCGAGAGCACAGAGAGGCTGCTTAGCAATGGCTAGGCAGGTGGTGTCTGTCGCCCAGGTTGACCCCATTCCTTAATCTTGCTTGCATGTGTTTGGAGGGGGTTTAGTCCGTCCCTCCTTCCCGCGTCCCACACCACCACAGCGCATGCGCGTCCCCTCCCCCTCTCTCTCTCCTACGCTCACCCCTTTCTCTCCTCTAGGAATCTTCTACTCTACGGAGCGGCCCCCCGCGTCCCCTCCCCTATGCTCTCCTACGCTCACCCCCCTTCCTCTACTCTAGGAATCATCTACTCTACGGAGCGGCGCCCGCGTCCCACATCCCCACAGCGCATCCGCGTCCTCTCCCCCCTCTCTATCCTCTCCTACGATCCCCCCCCGTCCTTTCCTCTAGGAATCCTCTACGCAGCGGCGGGCACGACAGGTGGTGTGACAGCTGCATACTACGCTGGGGGGCGCCACGGTAGTTCCGCGGTATGAAAATGACGGAGCGCGCACGCCTCATTCTCTCTCCTGTGCAGCGCCGCGGTGAGCGCCCGGACCGCTGCCGTAAAACGAGAGCGGCGACGTTCCTCCCGCTCAAGCTAATTATCTCCCCGCTGCTTCGCATCCACACATGGTTCCCTTTAGCGGGAGATGGGGAATTTTTTTTGTTTACTTTTCTTTTATTATCTTGCCTTTTTTACCCTGTCTCAGCAATCATGTGTGACTGATGAGAGAGCGTAAGGAGGAGAGACCGCAGCTGCGGCGGCGGAAGTATTGCTGTGCGCCGCCTTGCCATCAAGTGATTCCTGAGAGAGTGTGAGGGGGAGAAGCCACAGCTGGCACCGTTCCACGGCACGGACGGGCGGACACCGCTAGTATGAGACATCAAAGGCTTTCGCCTTAATAAACACAAGTTCCGCTCCCAGAAATACGAGGCGCCTGACATTGTTCGGGGCCAGAGAGTGTTGCTAGGTGGTTTCCGTTTTAACCATAAGCGCATATTCGCTACTAATGTAAATTCGACGCTCATTATCAAATAAAAGTTCGTCGTTCCTTGTTAAAATGTTTCATTTGCCTCAGCAATGAAGTCGAAGTCTGCTGAAGTTCGCCAGAAAGCTCAAGTATTCAACCGAAAACTAGCGACTCGAGCATGAGCCTGGAGATGCTTCACGTCACGTAAACATGCAATTGGCCATTGTGTTGGATATTTATGCAACTTCTCGATGGGCGCTTCAGCAACAGCCGTGGGCTGTTGCTGAAGGCTGTTGCTGAAGCACCCATCGAGTGTACAGTCATTTTTAGGTTGCAACGGAATAGAGGCGCAAATCTTCACCACGTGCATGTTCACCCAAGCGATGTTCTAATATCTGTTTTAGATGTGAAGCATCTTATGGCGAAGCTTAATCCGGTGGTGGTGGTGGTGGTGGTGGTGTGCCGCGTGGCCACCCTTACTGCGCATGCGCAAAGCCCCTTCAAAAAAATAAAAATAACAAATCTCCTCTACCCCTCTCTCTCCTCTAGGCATCCCTCCCCGCGGCAACCACACCCTCACTGCGCATGCGCCTCCCCATCCTCTCTCCTCTAGGCATCCCTGCCCGCGGCGTCCACACTCCCACTGCGCATGCGCGTCCGCCCTCTCTCTCCTCTCCTACGCCCCCCCCCCCCTCTCGCCTCGCGACGCCGACGCAGGCAGCGTCTGCTAGCGAGTTTCTTGGTTGAAAAAACCGACTGCTCGCGCTGCACAACCGTTCAGTGGCCACCCCGTATATATGGCACTGAATCTTGACCTGCAAGGTGGTGCCGGTGGGAGATTTCTCCTGTGCGTTGTTGAACAATAAAAATTCGCAGCGTGCGCGTTAACTAAAAGCGGACTGCGGGTCTCTGTGTCCAGTCGGAGTCTTCTGTCTCTCATTGCCCATTACCAGCGATTGGCATGTTCCAGTACGAAACACCGCTCCATCACTGCGTGCTTTGCGCCTCCCCAGTTTTCTCTCCTGCGCAACGCTACGATGAGCGCCAGCGTCAACGCCGCCGCCAGTGTAAGCGTTAGCGCCCGCTGCTTCGCATCTACACATGGTTCCCTTTAGCGGGAGATGGTGTAATTTTTTTTTATTTCTCAGTAGAACAAAGGGGTGAATCACCAACTTTGCGACGTCCCCAAATTGACCAACCAGTACGCCAGCGTCAACACTACCACTAAGTGCACAGAATGACCCAGACCTGCCGGATGAAGCCCGAAAAGCAGGTCATCAGAGCGAAAAAAGTCTGCGTCGAGCTCCAAAGGCCGGATGTGCGCCATATGCAGACTGTAGGTGCATTCGCAGCGTTACGGTGGCGCAGATCGCACTCGCTCATTTTTTCGAGGGTACTTCAAACTGAAACTAGAGTAGCTACCCGCCACTTCATGCCTCTTACACGAACTGACTGGTATTTT
>JALIZH010027287.1:0-23633 GCA_030522465.1 Rhipicephalus appendiculatus
AAGGATAGCATCCCATGTCTTGTGCTCGACGTCGACGTACATGTTTAGCATTGCGGCGATGGTCTTGTTTGGACGCTCGGTGAGGCCTTTGGTCTGTGGGTGGTAGGCGGTGGCTTGTTTGGGTGAACTCAAAATCACCTGAGTTAGCTCCGCAGTAAAGGGGGCGTACCTCTGTCGGTGATGAGGACCTCTGGGGCGCCAGGACGCAGGACAATGTCTTCAACGAATAACTTCGCTACCTCGGTGGCACTTCCTCCGGGTTTGTTTCGGCGCAGAGGGGTGAGGTAGTTGGTAGTTACGACGATCCATTTATTCCCGTATGTCGACGTAGGAAACAGGCGCAGTAGGTCCATACCGATTTGCTGCAACAGTGGTGGTTCTATCGGCTGAAGAAATCCTACTGGTTTTGTCGGCGGAGTCTTGCGTCGCTGAAAGTCTCAGCATGTCCTGATGTAACGAGCTAATCGGTGGTAAGGCGTGGCCAGTAGTACTTTTCCCTTATTCGTACGAGCGTGCGGGAAACACCGATGTGTGCAGCCGTCGAGTCGTCGTGCAGGGCCTGGATAAATTCTGGTCTCCCCGCTGAAGGAACCAAGAGAAGGTGTTTGGCTCAAAGGGGCGAAAGTTCTTTCGGAGTAATCCGTTTCGCATGAACAACGATGTCAGTCCTCTCTTGAGTACCCTCGAAACAGTGGCGCTCGTACCCTCGAGGTGTTCCACAAGGCCGCTGAGTTCCGGATCGGCTCGCTGTCGCTCGGCGAAGTGTTATCATCCGGACTTGTAAAGGACGGTAATGTCGAATTCTTGAAGTCACAGCCTCCACCATGCGAGGCGACCCGGCGGGTGTTTCTATTTAGCTAACCAACACAAGGCGTGTTGGTCGCTCAGAACTTTGCAGGGCCTCCGATGTAGCCCAGATGATGGCAAGGCACTCCTTTTCTCTTGTACAATAGTTGGCCTCTGCCTTTCATTGCGACCTGGTAGTATAATTGATGACCCTTTCCAGTCCGTCAGTCCTCTGCACAAGAACGGCGTGGCGTCGTACACTGTCTGCGTCGGTGTGTATTTTTGTTTCGGCGTATTCGTCGAAATGCGCATGTAACGGAGGCGTCTGCAGGCGTCGTTTTAATTCCTGAAGTGCTTCCTCCAGCGGCGTTTCCCACTTGAACTCGACGTCGGTCATAGTAAGGTTAGTGACTGGCTCGGCGATGCGGGCGAAGTTTTGACGAACCGCCTGTAGTAGGCGTACAGGCCGAGAAATCGACGCATGGCCATCTTGTCGGTGGTTGGCGGGAAGGTAGTGATGGCTTTTGACTTCTGCAGGTGGGGGCGTGCTCCGGACTTGCTGATCACGTGGCCCAAGAACAAGAGTTCCTCATACGCGAAGCGGCACTTTTCTGGCTTGAGGGGAGAGTCCGGACGTCTTGATTGCTTGAAGTACAAGTGCAAGGCGCCGGAGGTGTCCGTCGAAGTTTGAGTTAAGCACAACGACGTCGTCCAACTACACAAGGCAAGTCTGCCGCTTCACGGCGGCCAGTACAGGTATCCATAACGCGTTGAAACGTCGCGGGGGCCGAGCGAAGACCAAAAGACATGACCTTTAACTCGAACAGGCCGTCTGCTGTTCGATAGGCAGTCTTTTCTCGATCTCTGTTTTCGACTTAGATTTGCCAGTAGCCTGTCTTGAGGTCCACCGACGAAAAGTACTTCGCGTTGTGGAGTCGATCGAGGGCGTCATCTATCCGTGGGAGGGAACACACGTCCTTCTTCGTGATGTCGTTCAGGCGACGATAGTCAACGCAGAAACGTAAGGTTCCGTCTTTCTTCTTCCACGGGAGACTCCGAGGGACTCTCGGACGGCTGGATTCTGTCGTCACGTAGCATTTCGTCGACTTGTTTCTTGACGGCTTTGCGTTTTGCCGTCGAAGCTCGATAGGAGCTCTGACAGATTGGTGGGGCACTTTCTTCTGTTATGATACGATGTTTCACGACTGGGATCTGTCGAATTAATAACGACAACGAGAAGCAGTTTTCGAATCGCAGGAGCAGAGTTTTGAGCTGGTCTTGCTTGTGCTTCGGGAGGCTCGGGATGACGTCGAAATTTGTTTCGGAACCTCGATTCGTCGAATTTGGTTCGGTAGTATCGGAGAGGGCGAAAGCAGTGCTGGAATTTCTCGATGTAGGCGACCGTCGTAATAACGTGAGGTGCTTATATTGGTGGCTGAAATTTGTCAGCAGTTCCTTTGCTTTGCCAACACGCAACTCGGCGACGCCTCTTGCGACTCAAATCTGACGGTTCACAAGCAGGTGCTGATGCCCTCGATGACGCCTACAAGGTCTGGGCTTTCTTCAAACCTCGTTCCACAGTCGGCAGGGCCTTACCGTTTTTGGGGTGAACCTATTCGGCTAATTTTATTATTGAGCGACTTTCGCCGCCTAAAGGCATGCGCCGACGTCGAAATTCGTACTCGTGGCCCTTTCGAAGGCCTGAAATCGGCCTCTCTGCGATCTCCTAGGTCGCCGTTACGGCTGCTTTTCATGAGGGACAATTGTCAGGAAGGCGCGCCTACGTCCACCAAGCAGCGTCGCCGACCATTCCCAGGATTTGGGGACATCTGTACCTGGCGCCATCTCTCCGCGGCAGCAACGGCGTCCTGCCATAACTTAACAGTATGTAGGCTAAAAAAATCATATATGACGAACGAAGCTAGTTATCAAAAACGAATCCGGGTTGTATGCAGCAGAGACCCACTGGAGCTTCCTGGTAAAATTTCAGTGTCGTACTACACAGCGTGTCGCTTCCAAGGATTATTGAACAACCCCCCATTGGAAACACATGGTGCCCTATTGTTAAATATGAAACGGCCTAGGGAAGCCAGGTGGTTTACAGTGCGACACTGTAATTTTATGAGAATGCTCCAGCTGGTCTCTGGTCTATAGAACCGGGAGTCGTTTTTGGTAACTAGTTTTCGTCGTCAGATATGATTTTTTTCGTCTATTTCCCATTGAGTTACGGCAGCCCACCGCTGTCGCCGACGCGAGATGGCGCTACGTGCACATGTCTCCTTAAGTTCTCCAAAGCCTAGTCATGAGTCCATTCGCTATGCTCCCGCTTATCATCGCTGCTGCCTTTCCCACACGACCGCGCCGTTCATACTCGCAGCGCTCCTGTAGGAACGAACCGGCGAAATCTTCACATAAACGATGGCTCATGACTTTATTGGAACAGCTATTATATCGAAGTATCGAAGTTTATTTCCACATAGTTACAAAACATGTATAAACAGCAAGGATGTGGGATAAAAGCTGCGTATACACGTCAGGCTCTGGAGTTTTGCAGACACGTAGCGCCACCTGTCGCAGCAGTTTTGGGTAGCCCAAAGAGCGACTCCATTGCACAGTTGGCTGTGCAACCAGGTGCCACTAGCGAGTGCGAAACAACGATTGAGCTAAATATTAGGGGTGTTGACGCTTTGAACACTCAGAAAAAGAGCTACGAATATCTCTCCGCTAGTTGGACGGGCAACCGAACCGCCATGAAGTGCTTGCCAGAACGACGGCGAAAGCAAGAGCAGACGCGACAGCTCCGCGCGCTACGAAGGCCTTAGTCGGCGCTACTCTTGCGTTGTGGATTGCCACGGACGTAAAGGACTTCAGTTTTACCTATTTCCGTGGCTGTTGCACGTAGCAGAATGGCGAGAGCGCTGGATACTGGTCATTGCGAACGTGTTGGGTAAACGAATCCCTCGTGTTCTCCAAAGCCGGTCGCATGAGGAAGTATGATAATGTGGGTCTCCTGTTATTTTTTTTTAGCAGCCTTGACGTAGAACCGTGGTATCCTTGACTATGAAGCTCAGCAGAGCTTCAGACCGCGGTGCATGCCGTTCAGCAGTTAAATGCAGATTGGCAAAGCGCGCGATAAACATCGCGCACTCCGCGACCACCCATAATCTGAACTGGTCTTCACCACACAGCATCGCGCACGTGCGCACTGAAGGCTCAAAGTTCCAGCTTTAACTAACAAATGCGAACACGTGCGTCATACAAGTAAATCGCAAAATGTTGGCCGTGACCACTGTGAGGTTTTTCTTTCCCATGGTCTCCGCGATTGCCGGAGCTATCTCGGAGGCCACGGTTTTGCTTTCGCTGGCAACCGAGAAAGTGGACACAAACGTATTCCCATTTGCAGAATTGATATACAACCGAAAGAAAACCGTCAACACAATATTTCAGGATGCGCAATAAAACAGTTCAATGCACTGGAAGCGAGAGATGGATGGAGAATGCGACTGCAAAGGCGAAATTCGCCGGGGCCATTCGTGCCTGATAAAGCGAGCTTCGTACCACTGATCGTAAGACTCATTGCTCGTGTATGTAATTCATCACTTTGTATATGCCCAAATTTAAGGCAGTTAGGCGTTACAGAACGCACTTCGGAGTGCCTCGAACTCATGCGATGCTCGCTTGCAATTGCGAGTTGCAGTACGCCGAAATAACTGAATTATCTTTTGCATTGCACACGCAGTTCGCTTTCATGAGCTTCCTACTTCTCTGAAGCGAGAGTGGACTGGCGGAAGAAGCTTTCCAGGTCCTTGAGTTTCAGGAAACCGCGCCTGAACACCAACGAAAGAGGGGAGTTCTATAGTGGCCTATGCACATTCGCTTGCGGACGGCTCTCTGTGCACTACCCAGTTTTGGCCAGGGCGGCGATGAAAGCGCTGGTGGCGGCGTTATTCGCAGCGCCGCCTGGGCAGAGTCTGACGTCTATAGCCAGCTTGATTGGTCTTCCCTCCTCGTACAATAACAGCAGCAGCATGACAAGAATTCCCGCTTGTTGCAATATTAAAATAGAATTACACAAAGCAAAGTAATGAAGATCAGCAAGAAACACATTTTCAAGAAACATAAAAGCAAGGTTGACATAAAAGCCAGGTTGACAGCTCGTAATAAGATCGCGTGCTACGTGACGCCAACAGGCAAAAAAGAGTATTCCACACAGGCCGTAATGGCAACAGGCGGCGCTGACTGACGCTCCGACCTTTAAATGACCATATGACGACCGCCACCGTAGCTCAGTGGTAGAGCATCGGACACGTTATTCAAAGGTCGCAGGTTCGGTCCCTGCTGTTGGCAAGTTATCTTTTCGCCCACTTTTATTTCTTCACATTTACATAACAATTGCTTCCAATAGCATCCCCTATATTTTCGTTGGCATCATTGTCTGTTAGTTCCCGTCTGATGAAGATGAATCCTTTGAACATTTTGTTTTGTTCCAATGAATTTCTTGTGGAGGATTCTACTGCGCACAATTCTTGCAATACCGTGCCACAAAGAACGCAATAACGAAAGTAGTGGCCAGCGGTGGTAGCTTGAAATGTTTCACAGCCAATTTAGAGAGCGTAAAATCGATTGCCGGGACGGCGGAATCTACTTCTGGTAGAGTCGAAATGCAAGAACACATGCGCGTTGAAAGTATGCGTTAAAAATCACAAGTTATGAAAGCTCACTTGGGTGTGTCATTATTCCATTACTCATAATCATATAGTGGTTTGGGCACGTTATTAGTGAGAATTACGCTTACGATTTACTATTATTAGAAGGCTGTGAAGTTAAGCAATCAGGTATTTTATATTGTATTATATCTATCTATCTATCTATCTATCTATCTATCTATCTATCTATCTATCTATCTATCTATCTATCTATCTATCTATCTATCTATCTATCTATCTATCTATCTATCTATCTATCTATCTCTCTAGCCGCCTACGACTTTGTACTCGCCTGGCCGTTTAGTCAGTAGGATTTACACCAATATTGGTATGACGTAACATGACTGCATAAGGAACAGAAATGCCTGGTAATAACATGAATATGATGACACGCATTCATATACATGATTTACATACTAAGGTCATCATTGCGCTCGCGGTAGTTTCGCTAGTTTAAAATGTACAAAATTTAGTATTGCGTGATGTCACTGTATGACAAATATAAATGACAGGCGGTAACATGAAAACAAAGACATGCATGTCATGTACGAAATGACTAACATGTCACGCTCATGATGCGCTCACGCCCGTTTCCCTAGCTTGGAATGTGCCGACTTTCGTATTGCGGAACGTGACTGCGTGACGCACATAAATGGTAGGTGGTAACATGAAAATGATGATATGCATGTGATGTGCGACATGACTTACGTGCCAAGGTCATGTTGAGCTTTTTCATATTGTGTATGTATGTATGTATGCTTTATTTTCCACAAAACCAAAACAGTGTTGTAGAGGGCGAATGGGGAAAAAAGCAGCTAATAGCTGCTTGACCAGCCCCCAAAACCCACATAAAAAATGTTATATATATATATATATATATATATATATATATATATATATATATATATATATATATATATATATATGGGTTATAGCACAACGGAAGCGTTGTCAACAAGGATATAAATATTTATTTAGTTCCCAACAGTTTCGGGAGGGGGACCTCCCTTCGTCAGGGGTTGAGTTTAACTCAACCCCCTGACGGGATGTCCCCCTCCCGAAAGTTGGGAACTAAATAAATATTTATATCCTTGTTGACAACGCTTCCGTTGTGCTATAACCCATTGCTGAACCAAGACAACTGGCCCATCGAACTATTATTCTCATTGATATATATATATATATATATATATATATATATATATATATATATATATATATATATATATATACACGTAGATTATGAAGAGTCTGGCTTCGGTTGCCGTAGAACAAAATAGGAAAAATATATATACGCTTCTAAAAAACTGTTTATTGGTGACGTTTCGATCGGAGACCGATCTTCATCAAGGGTGATGAAGATCGGTCTCCGATCGAAACGTCACCAATAAACAGTTTTTTAGAAGCGTATATATATATATATATATATATATATATATATATATATATATATATATATATATATATATATATATATATATATATACTGTAGCGATGCATTGGAAGCTAGAAATGGGTTGCACTGTCGAGAGCCTTCTAGTGGGTCATCTGCAAAAAGGACGCCGCTCGCGCTGAGAGTTCGTGCCTGGCCGTGGCTGTCGCCATTACGCAGTATCTCTGAGTTCCGGCAAATAAACGCCTTAACAATACAAAGGAGCAGCAGAGCGGTAATAGAATTTCTTAAGCAGGTTGTAAATTTACAATAGTATAATTATACATATGATACAACATAAGAAAACTTGTTACTTAACAGTACGACATAAATGAAGGGATGTTACACATAAGGAAAAAAATCAAGAATTGCGCGAGGAGAGCAGGACGAAAGGTCAATGCCACCAACAATCAGGTCGTTTAGAAGACGAGGTAGTCTTGGGCGCAACATTTGGGAACCGTAGTTGGTACGAGAACGTGGCACCCGCCAATAATCTAGTTGTCTAGTATTATAAGCAGCTTCATGCTGTGTCAGGACTGGGCTGTGTGACGGGACTGTATGGCGAATATAAATGAGGGATGGTAACATTAGAATCATGACATGCATGTTATGCGCGACATGACTTACATGCCACGCTCATGGTGTGCTCGAGGCCGTTTCGCTAGCTTGAAATGTGCCGAATTAGGTACTGCGTGACGTGCCTGTGTGTCGAGTATAAATGAGAGGTGGTAACATAAGAATCGTCAGATGCATGTCATGTAAGGCATGACCTACATGCCACGCTCGTGGGGCACTCGCGATTATTTCACTTGCTTAAATTGTACCAAATTTGGTATTGTGTGACGTGACTGTATGGGGAATATAAATGACAGGTGGTAACATATGAATCATGACATGCAGGTCATGTAGGACGTCCCTTACACGCGCTCATTGGGCGCTCCCGGCCGTTTGGCTAGCTTAAAATGTACATAATTTTGCATTGTGTGACGTGACTGTTTCACAAATATAAATTACTCGAAATAATATGAAAATCATAACATTCTTGTCATGCACAACATTACTGACATGTCACGCTCATGGTGTGCTTCCGGCCGTTTAGTTAACTAAGTATGTAGTCGAACCTACTTATAATGATACCGGTTTTAACAATATATCGGTTATAACAATCAAACCTGCTGCATCGTCAACTTTTGTACGTTTTTTATGGTGAAATAACCCGCTCACAGCAATGCCCGCATGCTGCATTATCGGTTTAACAATGAACGCTGGCTGTTGGGTGTCCATGACGAAAGGTATTGGAACGCCAAATCCTTGAAAAGAAAGAAGAAAACGAGAAATTGAAGCTACTGAATGCCCGCCCATAACCCCAACGTTCCCCAGCGCGCCTTCGAATTTATGGTATGCTTCACCACACAACGTTGCAGCATAGCGGCAAAGGTGGCTTTCAAAATGCGCTACGGCGTGTGAGCGGCGGTGGCTCGTATTTTAAATTCGATATCTTCTCCATACATCACATGAGAAAGGGCACCACGTGACGTTTCAGTGGCTTCCAAGGCACTGCGGCGTCATAGGGAATGAACACGCTGATAAAGCTGCTCGAACAGCTCTTGAAGGAAAAAAAGGAAGATAATTTACCACTTTCAAGGTCTGACGCTGCCAGCATTTTTCGAGGGCTTGCAGAGGAGATCACGTTCTCTCTACGGTGCCCACCAAGCAGTCAGAACAACGAGACCAATCGTCAACACCACCTGTGCTCTTTGATGCACCTCTATATGCCAATTGGACTCCGCCGAAGAGAGGCCACATTGCTTTATCGGTTATGGTTAGGTGTGGCATTTAAGAAATATTATTCCTTGCGCATTGGAATGGCCGACAACGCTCTCTGCGATGCCTGTCGTTGCGAGGAGATACTACGCCACATCCTGTGTGACTGTCCGGTCTATAATGTTCAGAGACAATCACTGGCGTCCGTTCTAGCGCACCTGGACAATGGACAAATATCTGTTCAATCTATTCTTGCACGTCGTCGACAGGGCACATCGCAGCTGAAGGCGACCAATAAACTACGGCAGTTTCTGAGAAAAACGGACTTGGACAAACGGCTGTGGCAGTGATGTCGTGTACCACGCCAGAATGATGGATTGTGACCGACTACGTGCTTGTGTGTGTTGTGTCATGTGCTATCTTTCTCTCTCCTTCCACTCTTTCCTCTCCCTCTTTCAATTTCCCCCCGTCCCATTCCCACGTGTAGGGTAGCAAACCGGTCATCCTGGACTGGTTAACCTCCCTGCCTTTCCTCTCTACAATTTCTTCTCTCTCTCTGTGTTTCGGATATACAATTTGAGTGAAATTTGAGACTTAGAATAGCTTCAGCGACCAAATCTTCGCTTACATTGGCTCTGTAAGGCTTGTGGCGGTCCCATGAACGCGTGCAAATTTTGAAGCATGTCCGAAAAATCGGCAGCCTTCTTATCCTTATCACTGATGTCTGTTGGCGTATCTCATTCGATATTTTGCGTTTTTTTTGCTTTCTTTCGTGCGTCCCTTTTATAGTAATTATCGGTTACAACAATTTTCCTGGCACTTGAGAATTGTTATAAGTCGGTTCAACTGTATGCCAAAATTGGTATGGCAAGCATGAGGGCGTTACGACCATAAGTGACAAGTCATCCATTGTATTTAGCGGAATACATTTTTCATTAGCATGGTATATGCCAGAGTGCACATGCATCCGTGCATGATAAACATGTGTTATATAATTAACTAAATATTATGACATGAATGTCTTCATTTGTGTGAAAGACAAACTAAGCGAACATTTAAAATAGGCTCCCAAAGACTGATTGACCTTCCAGAACATTGCTTCGGATAGTGATAGTGAGGTACTCACTGATGTGGCAATTTCTTCTTACGCCTGAAAAATGGCAAAATATTGAAATGCGGCACTTTTTCGTTATTTTCCAACAAACCAGTAAGCGCATATAAATAAATGTAACCGCAGCATTATGCGGCATGAGCATTAACTTATTAATAATTGATGGCAGCAGCCGCTTCTAATTGCAAGCCATTACAATATTAGCACTAGATTCATTAATAAGGAAGATGTATTTTCAATTTTGCTTTGTGGTTGGGTTGGGTGCCACGAACTTTAGAAATTCTACAGGAACCTTGACGATGCGTCTTTCGCAGTGGCTCCTTTATGACAGTAACTTTGAAATTTTTCTGTGTTTTCCACTTTGGTAAAATATTTTGGCTCCATTAACACCAATACCTGTCATACCGGAGGCTACCGGTAGTTAAGAGAAGCAGGTCTCTATGCAGTTTCTATTATAATGGAAAGAAAACGCACAAATTCACTTTGCTTAGTGTTTACGAGACAAAAAGCTCTTGTAGTACTTACAAATTGCGTTCGTAGTACTCAATTGTACGCTGAACCATTTTACCGTCCTTTTTTAAAAAACTTCGATTTCATACACATTATGTTCCCTGGCCCCCAGCCATAAGAGGCACGGTACAAATAGATGAAGCCATCGTAATGAAGAACCTGTGTGAAAAATTCAGGTCAACGATATGCAAGTTTATCTGGTAACTTAATGAGACGTGAGTTCAACTGCAAAAATAAAAAAAAAGCCTTAACGCAATTCTGCTTTCCACTGAATGACTAGGAGTATTCTTTCACTATATTTGCACACTTCTATGTCCATCTCATCATTCAAGCCTGCTACAGGTCGTCTTCGTATATTAATGCGGACGGATCACCTGGCCACGTTGGCAGTGCCGCGCACTGCGCTTAAACCTACGGGAATACTATACATTGAGGTCCAGTGTCTTACACCGTACTGGGAGACACTGGCCACGTTGTACAGTAGTTTGCCTGCGCACCGAGAACTAGGTGCGCTGGGTGGACTTGGTAGAAGATTAGACATTGGATCGCGGAATGTCCACAGTAAGATTTGTGATGTATTTTCAAATTTTTCTATTCTGTGTCCTACACATATCTAGCTTGAGTTTTTTGTTAGGCGACGGACGTGCAATACGCTAAAGCAACCATCTGTCGCACGTGCGCTTTTTCTGAAGAGTGTGGTTGAGTGTCGTGAACGTAGTTCATATAAGCGCATCGAAAGAACTGATCATTCGCAACGCAATGACGTAGTATTAATCTGATAATCAAGACCAATCTACTTTTGAAGTCAGTCATTTTGTGCCGCTGAAAAGCCGCGATCGTACTCGTGCCGCTGAAAGCCGCACGTCACCGGCCGCAGTAAGTCGCTGTAACGTTCAATCTGGGCGCTTTCAGCTTCTGATTTCTGTAGTCAGAGGTGCAAACATTGCCTCGCTGTAGTCAGTTATGGTCGATACTACATTTGAACATGACCTCGCTGTAGTCAGTTATGATCGACACTACATTTCAACGGTTACTTGATTGTTCGCGATTGAATATGTATGATCTTAAGAGTGATCGTGCCGCACGGTGTACAGATCTAAGCCTAACAGTCGGTTCGACTAGATTGAATACTGCGGCTGTATAGCAGGCGGAACGTAAACGAGGACACAAAATGTGGTTAAGCGGATGATGAAACCTGAAGGGTTAAGTGTGCAGTTCAGATCAACGATGTTTTCTATATAGGTATGACTAACCGCTTAGCGAGTCAGTGCGATTTACGCAACACATCTTCGGTTACGCCAATATATAGACCGCAAGTATAGACGCCTGCGCGCGAAATGTCATGTCCATAGCGGTGGTTGCGGTCATCCAAAATTTCACTGGTGTCGGTCTGGCCGTAGCTGAAATGGGTGTGCAGGTTCTGTACCTACGTTGTCATCTCTGGCAATGCCTCAGGAGGACGAAATAGGCTGTACCTCGACGGTCTGTCTTTACAACGCTGACAATTGTCTTGTGGTGCTGCCAACGGTATCTCTGGAGGGTGACAGTGGGTGTGACGCAAGTCGTCTGAAGCCTACTAGACAATTAGGCCGCTGTGATGAGAGTGGCACACGTTGAGTGCGCGTTTGGAAAGTGCGCGACGGGGAAAGAAGACTGAGAGCACGCGCGGTGTCGACTAAACGACGACGACGTCGAGGAGCGTCGCGCGTGAGAGTGCGGGGCGCAAGAACGAAAATAATTCAGCAAACAATATCCAATGCGGAAAATACACAGAGCTTCCATAAGTGAATAGTTCATCACCACGAAGCCACTACAACGCCATTGAGGAAGAAACAAGTGTGCCTGAGAGCCAGGAAAGCCTGGTGCACAAGGGAGTGAACAGTTCGAAGCGAACGAAACAGCACGGAGGCCGTAGCAGGGCGCTGAAGACGGGCGGTCGGGTTGCGGACAGGAGCCTTCAGGATTTCACCCGGTCCAGCCGGGGCTCCGTACAGCGCCTTAGAGGGAGTGCGAACTCCGACGGTTCGTGAGTTCAAGACCAAGGCCTGCACATCCCGGTGCAGGCAAAGCAACGGCAGTTGGGCCACGGGTCCGAACCATGCATTGAGTCGCCTCGTAGGGCTAATGTGGGCCTCCTAGTGTGTGGCCGAGCAACCGCTCTTTGATCGTCACCAGCCAGCCCACGTCAGCTCCATCAGTAGAGCCTCCACGATTTGGTGAGACAGACCTTGCATTCTTCCCCGGCCCTCCGCTCAGCCGCGTCAGGACTATGCATGGTAGTTTAAGGCTTTAAACTTTAGTTTTGTGTGTTTTCAGAAGTGTTTTACCATGTGAGGAAACTTTTTTGATGTGTTTCATAGAGTGTGGATTTTTCGCCTTAACTTTAGCTAATCAAACGTTTTGTGTGGTTTTGTTAAACCAACGGCTCTGTCCTTCATAAAGCTCTCAGAGGCACAGTCTTAGAGAGCTGTTGTAAAACCAGCAGTTCCGTGTACGAATACAACCGATGAGCGAAGCTCCTTAGAAATGGGACGCAAAGGACTATGCGCCTGATCTCTCTACTGACATTCATGAAGGCGGTAGGTTGGGGAGAGCGTCTGCTGCGCTCGGTGGCGGGAACGACTGAGCAAGTGAGTGTTCAGCGCGAGCAGCGCAGGGAGAGGGAGACAGGTGGGATAGGGGTGCGAGCGGTGATGCGGCGCGGGGTTCGACGGCGGCGACGGAAAGCCGCGCGCGGCGTTTTATTGACTATCCATGTTCTGTGAGCAGCCCTAACTAATCTCAAGTGGGATTTTTACTGACGTATATTAACGCGAAGTGTTATTTTGCGCCGCGATCCTTGTTTGCGCTGCACGCGTGGGTGGCGTCTGCTGCGCTTGGTGGTGGGAACGCGCGTTCGCCGTTTTGATGGGACAGGGCAGAGACAAAGAAAGAGGGAGACATGGGGGGAGAGGGTTGCAAGCGCTGATGCGGCGGGGAGCTTCGACGGCGGCAACGGCTCCAGCGGGGTGCGGGCCTAAGGAGCTTCGCTCATCAAAAGAAAAAGAACTTGCTTCACAAATTGGCGCCGGCAGCGACAGGACAAAGCCATTTGTTTCTCACCTTCATTTTTGGACGTGCTTGAAATCATGATGAATACGCGGGAGCTAATGGCCTTGGTGAAACGTATGGGGATCGATGGGGCGGAATTTAAAGCATGGTACGACGAGAACGAGGCACGAGCACGAAAGGAACGGGGTGCGGAACGCGAAGTTCGAAAGGAATAGTTGGAACTAGAGACGCGGACCAAGAAGGAGCAGCTGGAGCAGGCGACACGCGAAAAAGAAAAACAGCTCGAACTGGAGACACACGAGAAAGAAGAACAGCTTGAACTGGAGAGACGCGCAAAGAGCAGCTGGAAATGGAGAACCACAACCTGCTATTGCACCTCAGAGTAGCCGAAGCAGAGGGTCACCGTGTAGAGACCAGAACGGGTGACTCAGCAGAAGGACGGGGTGCTCCATGCAGTGTGAATCCTTTCAATTTGATACCGGGATTCAATGAAAGCCGGGACGACATGGACGCCTACTTAAAGAGGTTCGAGAGAGTCGCCACCAGCCAAGAATGGCCTAGAGACAAATGGGTCACGGCTCTAAGTTTATGCTTGAGCGGAGAAGCCTTAAATGTGTTTGGAAGACTTTCACCAGAGGATTCCTTCGACTATGATAAAGCCACGTTGGCGTTGCTTCAGCGTTTCCGTTTTACGGCAGAAGGCTAACGGGAAAAGTTCCGGCAAAGCAAGCCACCGGACAGCGACACAGGCAGGCATTACCCAACTAGCCTACTATGTATTTTTTTATCGTTGGGTTGAAATGTTCCAGACCAAGAAGAAATATTCGGCTCTTCGTAACTTTATACTTACGGGACAGTTCCTAAAGCTGTCATCACCGGTTGGCGCTTTTCCTGCGTGAAAAAAGCTACATCAAGCTGGAGGAGATGGCCAAGGCCTCCAACAACTTTTTAGAAGCTCAGAGAGAACGCAACCTGCTAGTGTTCCATGAGAAAATGGAGTGCGGGAGCACTACGGAAAAAAGTGGTAGTTCATCTGAGAAAGGTTCAGTGCGCTGTTTTGTATGCGCCAAAATGGCTCAGAGGGCGTCGGAGTGCCGACCTAAGCTGAAAGAACCATTTTGCGGATATTGCCACAAGACAGGGCATGAAGCCAAAACTGGCACAAAGAATAATGGCCCTGCCTACAAGACATCATGCTTTTTGTCGTCAGAACAGCACCCAACGGAGAATACCCTTAAGCCTGATAAGCAAGAGCACGTGACTGGCGCGGTCAATAGTCACCCGAAGTTTGCAACACACAGGATCCCCGTGTTACATGGTAAAATCTTTGGCGAAACTGTCTCACTATTGCGAGATGCGGGCACCAATGCGCTGGTAGTGCGTCGTTCTTTGGTACTTGATGAAGCCCTCATAGGTACTACCGCTACGCCGTTCTTAGCCGATGGCAGTAGCATTACCATTCCCGAGGCGTGTAGATTCACTGCCATTATTAACGCGATAGCGTTAAAGAGCTCGTTTCGCGGAAATTCCGGCGTCGGTGTCGGCGTCGTTGGCTCTGAGCGAAAAAATCATCATCTCGTCCGTGACCGAAAAATCGAGAAAGATGAAAATAAAATAAAATAAAAATTTCCGGCCCCAATGAGGATCGAACCCAGGTCGTCTGCGTGGCAAGCAGCTGTTGTACCGCACAGCCCCGCTTCTGCTTGGGATTACATATAAAATAACTTCCTGTCTTGCGACATGGGTGGGACCTACCCCGGCGAACCGATGGCGCACACCCGACAACCGGCCCATCTGCTTTGCATGCGGTTACGCCGGTCACGCGGCACGTTATTGCTTTCGCGTGCAGCCGCTTCCTGTCACGTCACCTGTCGCGGGCCAGCTGAGCCGTCCCTTTCCCAACTCACCCCCGTCTATGCCACCGACGTCTCGCCCAGCTCTATCTCCTCGTAGGTCCCAGTCTTCAGGACGTCAATCCCCGTCACCCATGCGGCCAAGTTCGGCCGCTCAAGAGCAGGAATACTAGTCGTCGCAGTCCACGAGGCAAGGGCTGCGACGCTATCGAACTGTGAAAGCCCTCAGAGAAATCCATCAAATGTCATTGACGTGTTTGTGGACGGTATTCGCGCATCTGCCCTTATCGATACTGGAGCTGCCGTATCCGTTATGGACGCAAAACTTTGCCGCTTACTCCGAAAAGTGACGACGCCACTTTCTGGGATGTCCCTCCGTACCACTAGTTCGCAGAGTATTCATCCTACAGCAGTGTGCACAGCTCGCGTCGTCATTCAGGACGTTCTATATGTCGTCGAGTTCATCATCATTACTGCATGCTCTCCGGACGTCATCCTGGGATGGGATTTTCTCTCCCGCCACGACGCCGTCATTCATTGTGCTTTCGCCGAAATTGAACTCTCACCGTTCTCACATTTGACGCCAGTAGACAGTCCCTCGGCACTGAGCAAGATCCTCGTCAAAGACGATACGACAGTGCCTCCAAGCTCGTCAACGGCTGTGTCGGTCTACTGCGCCGGTCTCTCCAGCAGAATTGCACTCCTTTCGCCATCTGACCGTGGTTGCAGTAGGAAAGGGTTGCTGGTACCTTTCACGACCGCGCAAGTCACTCAGGGCAACACCGCTATTTTTGTGACCAACCCATTCCCGTACATTGTTACGTTGGTTCGAGGTGACTGTCTCGGCAGAGTGGAAGCCGTCGACGACGCACAAGTCGTGGACCTACCCAATGACTCGCACTGTCCCAGTTACTGTACCATAAGTGCTGTTTGCACGTCTGATCCGCCATCTGCTGATGTATTTGGTCCCTCCATTGCTCGTTCAGCAACACATCATCAGTCAAGCCCTTGATGCTACCGTGTCTCAAGGGATTCCTGCAGACAGCTAGGGGCATCGGGCAATGCCTGACGTGACTGACTGATTCTTTTAAGAAAAAATTTTTGTGTCTCTCTCGGCGAGCGTCAGTGGGAGCGCGGTATTACAGTGAGGCGAGGCAGGCGCGCGTCGCAGAACTTTCGGTATGGAGGATGCTTTCCGTATGGATTTTTAGTATGGATAGATGCTATGAGCGACGCCGACGCTTGGGCTAAGGTCGCCACCTCGCGGTGTGTTCAGACGTTGACAAAATTGCGATGGACGCGCAGCAACGACGCATTGCAGGATCTGATCGCGGAGGCCATAGTCATGATGCACTACTTCCCTTTCCCACTACCAGAAAGCGCCACAACTCCGCCGACCAAAAGCACTGTGAAAGGAAAGTGAGAGATATAAAAGGCCGGTTTGTAAAGACTCTGCAGTGTGTGACCGTGCCGCGGTGCAATACAGAAAATAAAAATTACCGTGGCGCAGTGGATAGCGTGCCCGGCATCAGTTGTTGCGAACCGAGAGGTCGCGGATTCGACTCCAGTTGACAAAACGTTTTTCTTTAAGATCTGATCGTGTACATTTTCTCAGCGTCATTTCCGTGACGCAAATACGTCACTGAAATGTTGGTGGACCCCGGCATAAAACGCTTTCGTGTTAAAAAAAATTAAGGCAGATTCGCCCTATTGGTGCCAGGCCTGAAGGGTGTGTGAACTGCGGAGCTGGGCAGCCTTCTTTTGTTTCTCTCCCGTTTTCTGTTTCCTTGCTCCTCTCTTTCTTTCTTGTTCATATTTCGAGTTCTTTTCTGTGTTTTTTTTCTCTTTATTTCTATTTATTTCTATTTTTCATCCAATTTTTTCCCTTTCATTCTCTCTCTGTCTATTTCTTGCTTGCTTCCTCTTTCAATTTTTATATGTGGCTTGTGTTGTCGTATTTCACCAGCCATAATAGTAATGTCCGCACTTTAGGCGATCGAAGAACAAGAGAAAGAAGACCCTCCTTGCGCGAGCGCGCGCTCAGTATGCTACAGCGGGCTATGTTATATGTGGTTCTGCCTGCGTTTATACGCGTATAATCACCAAGGCGGTCAAGGAACAAGAGGAAGAAGACGCGTTAAAATCATCATCAAGGCGCTCCAAGAACAAGAGGAACAAAACTTCTCTTTGCGCGCTCAGTATGCTACAGCGGGCTATGCTATATGTGGTTCTGCCTGCGTTACGCCAAGCGATAACGACAGCATACGACAGCTTGCCACCCTGAAGTGCACTGCACTTAAAAGTTCGAGTATTTATGTATGCTGAAGACGGAACTCTGACATGTATCGTAGACTTTCCGGTTCAAAAGCTAATTTGTGCGAATAATGAGTGCAAGCACATCCACAAATCGTTCTGTTCAAAAAAAGCTAGCGCCAAATACATAAAGAAAAAAACGGTGCGGTTAACATTTGTAAACGTATTTATCACGAGCGAAACGTGGGTTTGGCTTCGTTTCCCGAAGATTATAGACGCAGTGTTTCGTTAAAGTTAGGCTTCTTCGTCGGCTTGTTATTGTTCTTGTTGATTAACCACGGCGGGGGCTGCAGTAGCTTCGACCTCGGCACACGTCCGCGCTTGCTAAGCGTCTGCATAACGTGCTACATTGGCCTCTCTTGACTGCAATGTTTTTGAGCTGACAACTTCGACTTTGCTTAAGATTTCACAGCCTGCCTCATAGCTATGTGTACTGGATGAGTGGATTCAGCCTGTCGTTTCCGCTCAAGCGCATGTACGGACGATCCCAGCCCACGTGCCATACATAGCAGGACCAAGCGCTGGCGAAGCAGCTTTGTGGATGCGCCTGGTCATGCGGTACCGCAGCAGCGAGGCTCCGAGCCAGCGCCGCTATGGTGGCTAGCCATAATAGCGCAGCTGCGACGCCTCTGGGCAGCGGACCACGTGGTGTGACGTCACGCCTGCCACGCTAGCGCTCCGGCGGCTCAAGGTCAATGAGACGCGACGAATGAACATGGAACATGCAGCGTCAGAGAGCTTCCGCTCTAAAAATCAAATATATTGTTTTTAATTCACCGCATAAAGCTGTAGATGAGAATTCCCGTTCTCTTGCACTAATCAAACCAGCGCTAGAACGTGTAAAGTTCATAAAATGCCCAGCCGTCTTCTTTGACAAATATGTTAACAGAAAACTTCTTATCCACGGGGTCTGGAAGAAATTTAACATGACTTGCTTCCTCCTGTAAATATGCCGCGACATTATCGACGAACAAACAATACGAATTCGTTATTGCAACATATTTCAGAATCGCTGACCATGATGGTTTACGCAAGAAATTCCGCTTTGATATAACGCAAATGGACTCCGTCAAATAGCTTCAGCTGTATTCCATTGTACTAATACTACAACTGCGATTGCTGGAAACTTGTATACTTTTGTGTTTTTTAATTCTACACAATCGACGCTAAACTTTTGTTCCATACGTTTCAAGCAGCACAAGAGTCGCACAAATACACCTTTCCTGTGCATAGCTGCAGAGGCAAAAATATTCATAATATCTCCATAAACATTTAGCTTAAGAAACCAACTTCAAAAAACCTGTTATCTGCGTTTGTATGTTTATTGACTGGATACTTTATATCTAAACGAGAAAGGCGCTTAGAAGCATTTTAGTATTGTACGATACCATGAAACCAGTTATTTCTTGCACGATAACTTTGGTGCGGATAGAAAGAAACAAAAACAAGAACCGAAACTAAATTACCTACATTTCGTCGTATGCCAGCTGGTGAAAGGCTTCCAGACCAAGCGATAAAATAAGGACACGGCAGCCGGAATTGAACCTGCGAACTCGCAGTTGTGTTATCAGCGATTTCGATCTCTCGTCGTTCAACGCGCTCGGCTATCGCTTCAACGCGTTCCTGCGGACGAAAACCCAGTTTATATATCTTCCACAATGAATTCCGCGACCTTGTTATGAAAACTGCGGTTTTGGAACAACTTTTTCACCATTTGAAGAGTTGCTGCTGCAACCAGGTGATAGCTGAGTCATTGAAGTTGATAAATCCCCGGGGATATACGAATCGATGCTACCGTCTCGTTGCAAATCACATTTTAGTGGCCAGAAAACCGTCCTAAATTTGACCGTTTCCATAGACTCCCATACTTAAAACTTCGCCCGCAATTTGGAATGGGTTTTTGGACGTAAATAATGTTGCCGCTTCCATGAGATGTCGGGATAGTTGCGTAGAGCCTATTTCCTCGGGAATTTAGTGAAAGATGGCTTCTATCACGAGTTATTCGCGAAAAACGGCGCTCTCCCATAGAAAACGCGCATGTTTCTTAGGGCGACCGCTAGAGGCGCAAAAATGAAGAATGGGGAAAAATAAGGTCATGCTGCCTTAAAAGGCAGAGAGATGGACCGTGAATTTGTATTTTTATTTGCTATAATAACATAGATTTAATCAATGTAGATAAGGCATTAGGTCAACATAAAAAGAAAGTTTTTTTTCGAGCCTGGTGGCAGACATGTCACCGCCCCGTTATAAAGGGGACGCTCATAGCATCCATCCATCCATCCATCCATCCATCCATCCATCCATCCATCCATCCTAATTCCTGGACATGTACCATGCGAAACCAAGAAAGTTGGTTGAACTGCGCTTCTGAAGCTGGTACTGGTGCCATTAAGCCATCTGAATAAAATTAAGGGCAGTGCCAATTTCATCTTTCTGCCATACTCCACCAGGGAGGGCAGGTGGTGAGGTGTGCGCGTCCTTTTTGACGGAGCAGAAGAACAAGACAGAGCTCGCGCAGTCTAGACAAGAACAACCGCGCGAACGTAAATGTTCGTGCGCTTGCCCACGTGCATTTTGTTTTCTCGATTTTTTCCCTTTTTAGTTTTGTCAGTGCCATGCCACATACTCTTAACCACTTACCAGCGCCGCGTACCGCATTGCGTGCTGAGATGACCGCACAAATTCTTATGCCGCTCTCCTGCATGGTACTTCGTTACGAAATGTGAAGCACAGGGTGGTTTTGCATCATGTGGCTTTCGCACATCAGCGATTTGAAGGGCCTTGTAGATGTGAGTTTGAAGTACATGCGATTGACTTATGCGCAAATACGATTCCAACTATATACAGGGTGTTTCAAGAAATGTGTCCACTATTTTTTAAAAAATCAGCAAAATGCGGTATTCGCTCGCTGTCTTCACAATTGCTTTTTTCTGTGGCGGCAGGCATCTTAAGATGGTTGAAGACATGATTTGGGACAGTAATTAAGAAAGTTAAATTAAATAACTTTGTAATTAGAGCAGTTAAGTGCTTAAGTCCAATGGGAGAATTGAAGTCTTTCATGCGAAGAGCCCATTTCAGCTTTGAGATTTCGAAAAAGGAATAATAGGAATAATTGCGAAGTAATGAAGTTCTCCCAAATTCAGCGGCGAAACCGAAACCGAAACGCGGAAGAGCGCAACTGCCACATTCGTCTGAGACGTCCACAATGAGTGAACGTCATTATATTAACCATCAACCGACTTCTTGGTGTGAGTGTGTGAGCTGCGCTTCCACTAGTAGCACGCATGACGCACATACGTTAACGAACGGGGAAGAATTGCACCGCTGTAACCGTTGTCTTGAACAGTGACGTCATGCTAGTCGTCTGCTTCTTGAGCTCATCGGTGCTTGGGTTTCGGTTTCGCCGTTAAATTTGCCTGATTTTCACTACGCCACAATAATTATTAGAAGCCACTTTTTCCAAATCTCAAAGCTGAAATGGGTTGTTCGCATGAAGTACTTTCATTCTCCCATTGGACCTAACCACCTAACTCCGCTAATTAAAAAGTTAATTGATTTAACTTTCTTAATTACTGTCCCAAATCATCTCTTCAACCATCTTAAGATGCCTGCTGCGACAGAAAAAGCATATGTGAAGACAGCGAGTAAATACCCCATTTTGCTGATTTTTTAAAAATAGTGGACACATTTCTTGAAACACCCTGTATAGCACTGGCGGTATCGATGCTATATCTAATGAAACAAGTGTTTAGCTATCACACGATACCTTGGCGTACCACATCGCTTTCTTCCTGCTATTTCTATTCAAGGAGCTCTTGCAACCATAATATGGTTGTTAGCACAAGCGCTTCCTCAGTTGTCATTCCCTTGCATCCCATACCTTACCTAGGGCTTTGAGCTATTTTTTTTTTCGTTCTGGTGACTGCAATAGGTATTTTATAATGTTAGCCAAAATAAGCTCTCTGTTTTGTCCTTAATTTTAACTGTCTGCTTTATTTCTGCTAGTGTTCACACATTTATGCTCACTCGAGTTTACCCTTCCGCCAAGGCGATGTGGCAAATAATTATGTTATTATGTGAACGTGCATGGAGTATACAGTACCAAGCATTCTCCTGACTACAAGGCAAAATGACCTAAATTGGGTTTGCATTATAATAATGAAAATAATTAGGAGCCACCTTAACAGGAAAGGTGACGATGCTTCGTGCTTAATTGTCACAGCTATTAGGAGCGCCGCCTGTATCGTGTGTCTATACTTATTCACTATGAATCTTGGAAACGGAATGGCTTTTTTTTAGTTTAATTATAATTGTTTTCCTTTTTTAGGCCTCCCTATGTTTTTTTTTTTGCTATTACTAATTGCCAGGTAATCGTTGCTACAGGCAGTAATAGCGTGAATAACGGCGCTGTCATGCGACGATTTGTGCTGCTGCCACGCGCTCTAATGATCATTATGATCATCATAATTATCAATATTGTAATATTATTATTATTATTATTATTATTAATATTATTATTATTATTACTATTATTAGTATTATTATGGTGGGATCGGGTTTAAACCTCAGAACACTTATCACCGCTCGGCGCAAACCTTGCCGCGGCGGCCTCATTTAGATGGAGACGCAATGCTAGAGGCGCATGTAATTAGATTTGATTGCACGTTAAAGAACACCACGTGGTCAAAACTTCCGGAGCCCTCCACTTCTGCGTCCCTCATAATCATATCGCGGTTTTGGGGCGTAAAAACCCAACAATTATTATTAAGATTACGCGCAGTGCGCACATACTCTAGTTCATTCGTGAGTACGCGAGAACTAGCGATAACGCTAGAAGGTGCGATCATGATGTATAAAACAAGACGCATCTGCCAATGATCAGGTTACCGAAGGCCGACGACAAATATTGCCGCTATCAGAGTACAGCGCGCTTTGTTTGTAAAGAGGCCCATTTTTTTAACCTGAACACACGAGCATCGACCACCGAATGAAAATCGCAGATTCCCGGCGTCCCGGTGTCCGGTTACCGGACCAGCCTGTCAGAAGGCAGTTGCACACGACTGTTCATCGGGCACATGCACGTATTCTCGTTCATTTCGCCACCGTGCTTCATTATACAGCGCTTATCGAATGGGTGGTCGACGCTCGCGTGTTGAGGTTAAAAAGAATGGGCGGCTGTACTTTCAGTTGCTTAGTTTTCTGGGCACAAGTTATCCCAATAAAGAGTTAGGTCTCTACCAGAATGACTGCCGCTTTCTTCTTATTCACCACCACGTGACAATACAATAGGTTTGAGGCGGTTCAGGAGTGCACATGTTTTATCGCTGAAGAAAAATTGATTGCACGTTTTTGAGTATATAGATAACGAATGCTTTTACGCCAGCAGATAAGAATATGCAATGTAATTGCAGTTTTATGTGCTCTGCGAAGGCCTATATACACAATGCGCCACAAAAATGTCGCTGTCAGCGTTGTTGCTGCTGTACGCCGGTGATTAGGTATTGCAAAACAGTCTCTTATGGGCAAGGTAAAACTGCACACTGGTATTTCCGCCATCATGCGAAGGCTTCTTATTGAAGCTCGTGTGGTTGTATGGCAACCCGCTAGCTGGTCGGCAAGCTCTGCAGCGACTCCCAGCCGTTACAGAAATGTCAAGTCAGCGAAGTGTCGACAGAGCTGCGCTGTTAAGCAGCTAAGACAAACCCTAATAAGCTCTATGGAAGTAATGTATATGCACTTTGACCAAGGGGGACAAAACTTCTGAGATGAGAACAAAAATTTCATTCACACGAAATTGGCCACATTTAAAAAGTTTTCAAGCAGACCTTTTTGAGCATAGGCGTTCGCTACCAGGATGCCCCTTTCCCCAAACACGGCAATGCCACGCACGGCTGCGCGTAGGAGGGGGTCGAACCCCCCCCTCCCCGCCCCGCCCCGCCCGATCGGGTCCGTGGTGTCGCTAAACACCAAACGCCTGCTTGCGCTGACGCCCCTGCGGGCATAGAGTTAACAGACCCTAGAGGAAAAAGCTGGGCCGATAAAGCTATAACCACGCGAGCAGCGACATGGTGGTACGTTGTCATTGTTGCCATTATAATAATTTACAG
>JALIZH010027288.1:0-10431 GCA_030522465.1 Rhipicephalus appendiculatus
ATGCGCACGGACGTGAGCATCGACGAATACATCACCATTGACATGCCACTACAAAATTTCTGCTTGAACGAAACATTTAGTCTCGTCAGTTTTATTGTAGCGAGGTCAGACTGCAGTTCCAGAAAATGAAAGATTTCATGCTGATTCAGACCGAGAACAGTGTTCTGGGGGATGGGCGCCGCCTATAATAATACTGAATGCTTACGCTAGGAGGGAGCATTGCGCAGTGTGAAAGAAAGGAAGGAAAGAAAAGGAGCAGGTGAGGCACACCCACATGAAGCTTTCCTTGCCTCCATTTCCTCGATACGAAAAGTGTTCTTGAAAAGTATTTATCAGACACAGAACACTTATGCATGCGCTCTTGCATTACTGCATTCAGAGCGTGTACTGCTCCTGGTGGCAATAGCAGGACACAGTGGTAAGTGCATATGACTACATGGCACAACTTGCACTGCCACCTAAATCTACGATTGTGTCAACCCCCATTCTATCTTTACCTTCTTAATTTTGTTACTTTCGGCACCGTAATTGTTCGCTGGAGCCTGTTTCACTATGAAATTAGTGATTCTTAATTTGGCTTGGTCACTTACTTAGGTGCCACGCGTCTATACGCTTCTTTTTGCGTACATTTCAGGATCTCAGTCGTAAGACATCTGCAGTTTCGCACCATCGTTTGAGATAAAAGCATTGAGAATGCCTGGTCTAGAGTGTTGCGTGGTGGCACTCTAAATGAGTATTGAAGTGGTCTGAGCATTAATTCCATTTCACTTACTAAGAGTGCCACTAGATGGTGCTCTTCATCAGGCGTTCTTGATCATTTGAGTCTTGGGAAACCCGGATGGCTTTCGAAAGATGAAGGTAAGTTGCAGGGCTGCCAATCTGTTTGCTGCATTGTAACAGATGCAAGCCAGCTGAGACTACTTCTTTCTTTCTTTTTTTCCTTTGCAGCTACAGAGGCATGGGTAAAAATTTATTTTGATGAACTTCTGAACATGACAGGTAAGGTGTCACGCCTGCACTACTACGGGACAGATTTTCATATTGCTATTTTCTGCTCATGCTCTAAATTTTTAGTTTCAGCTATAGTTTGAGCTCATCACCAATGTTCCGATATTGCACAGCCTTGAAGAGGCTTTGGATCAAGCCAAAGAACAGAGTGTGCAGGCAGTGCGACGGAAACTCCACCTGGAGAGCTTCCTGGAAGACTTCGATGCCCGCTTGAGTGGTGCCTCGGAAGCTACAGTCATCATCATCACCAGCCTGTCTACGCCCACTGCAGGGCAAAGGCCTCTCCCCATGTTTCGCCAATCAACCCGGTCCTGTGCTTTCTGCTGCCACGTTATACCTGCAAACTTCTTAATCTCATCTACCCACCTAATTTTCGTCTCCCCCCTCACGCGTTTGCCATCTCTTGGAATCCAGTCACCCCCGCAGGGGCGTCTGCGGAAGCAGGCGTTTGGTGTGTGCCAACACCACGGACCCGAGCTAACGGGGGGGAGGGGTTGAACCCCCCTCCCACGCCTCGCCGTGCGTGGCATTGCCGTGTCCGCGGAAAAGGGGATCCTGCGGGTTGAGCCGACGCCAGGTGTTTGGACCTTTAAGGCCCCCCGGCAGAGGCAACACACCCCTTTGGTCCCGGCTTCACGTAGACGGCACCCCTGGGGCTGACCTACCCAGGGGAAATCGGCAGTCGCCTTTCTCTATCCCCCTCTCCGATATTTTTCTTTTCTCTCTCTTCTTTCCTTCCTGTCCTGTCTCCCACTCCCTTCAATTACTTCCTACTTTCGTAGGCGGCTTGGGAGTTAACCATGTATATTTGTCCTCTCTTGGACATAGTATATTAGGTTATAGCGGCATTGCACGGCTGGCGCCTGCAGCCTTGCATGGTAAGTGCTGCAGCGTCCCCATGTTGGACTCCATGGTGGGTGGCCGCCACTGCTGCTGAAATTCACAAACTTACTATGGGAACACCTGCATTTCCGCGCCTACTGGATCGTTACCCTTACAACAGGGTACGCACCGATGATTTAACATCTTTCAGCCAACCTAGAATGACTTACCCGAAATTCCACGTTATACATAGCGAAAATCGAGAGAAACAGGCAAGATCCATTTCCCCATTTGTCGTGTCCAAGTCCCTGACTGAAATCTTAGGACCGGGTTATAAGGTGACCAAGATGGCCAGCAGAGATCTTCTGCTCTAGCTGCCGGAGAGACAACAATTTGAAAAGCTTGGCAGTCTTGTCACATTTGGCAACATTCCGATTTCCGTATCACTAAACATCTCATATTAACTTTTGCATCAAGTGTTCTACCGCAGACCATTGAAATAGGGTACGTCAAACTAGCCGTCCGTCCGTACATACCAAATCCAAGGTGATGCTTCAAATGCCAGCGATTTGGCCACGGTTCGCAGAACTGCCGCGGCCACCAAACCTGGGTAAGATGAGGAAGCCAAAGCCACCCCTCTGATAACTGTACAAGCACCCCTCACTGCATCAACTGTGACGCCGACCACGCTGCGTACTCGCGGTCCTGTCCCAACTGGAAAAAATAAAAGGACATCCTCACTCTCAAAGTCAAAGAAAACATTACATTTAAGGAAGCCCGTAAAAGGTGCGCACCTTTCTACACCACACCTTACGCTGATGCGGCGCGCCGGGGGGCAACGTCGCATCGGCATCCGCCACTCCTTCGGCCTGCACAGAGCGAGCCGTTGGCTGTGGCTCCTGCCCCCAAGGCGGCAGTAGTTCAGACTACTCCGCCAACTCTTGAACAGGGACCGGCGACTCCAGAGTCATCGGGTCTCAAGGCCTCGTCTCACCATGCGAGGCCCGAAACTCGAGCCTGCAGCCCGCACGTGCGGGCATCCAGTGCCTCCCAGGAGGCAATGAACATATCGGTACCCCCTGGTGCCGAAACACCGGCGCAGTTCTGTGGATCGCGCCAAAAAAAACGAAAAAGCCAATAACGGGGCCGGACGACCGTCCTGCCACCTGAAACAAAGTAGTTCACTTGAACACACCTCACTCTCTCATCGTACACACGGCAGCTTTTTCTTACTTAATATGCAGACACAAATATTCCAGTGGAACATCCGAGGCCTTCTTCGAAACCTCGACGACATACAAGAACTCCTCCACGAACACAATCCAAAAGTGCTGTGTGTACAAGAGACACACTTAAAATCAAAACACACAAACTTCCTAGACCATTATGTTATATTCCGAAAGGACCGGGATGATGCTCTGGCGTCATCCGGTGGCTGATTAAAGTTAACCAAGGGATTGCATGTACACATTTAGCACTGCAAACCTCCCTTGAGGAAGTAGCTGTTAGAGCCGTTGTGTTCAACAAACTCGTCACCATTTGCTCTCTCTACATACCTCCACACTACCCACTTTCACTTTCACTTTATGTTTTTTAGACTTCTCCCAAGAAGTTTTCTAGACTAGTAATGTGGCGCTTGCATAGCTTCAGGAGGTTTTCACGCTGCTTATGCCTAATTAACATCTCAATTAAACTGCTAATATCTTTTTTGTCTCTTCTGTCTAGATGTTCTTTGTAAGTTTTCTAGCTTTTCTTGCGTTTCTTGGGATGTAGGTGTGCGCGTTAAGCTGCCCACCGTTGCTTCTTTTGTGCGTTTTTCGCTCCCTGGTGTTGCGTACAACAGCCGTCTTACCGCGACGAGTTTATGGTTCACTTTTAAATGCGAATAATTTCTTAGTGAACTTCGGCGACTTTGAGGCGTATCTAGCTATATATCTAGCCGCCTACGACTTTGTGCTCTCCTGGCCATATCGTTAATGGGATTTATACCAAATTTGGTATGGCATAACAAGACTGTATGGCGAACATAAATGGCTGGTCATATCATGAAAATCCTGACTAACTTGTCATCAAAAGTATGATTTACATGCCACGCTCATGGCGCGCTCGCGGCCGTTTCGTTAGCTGGATATACACCAAATTTGCTTTTGAGTGGCATGACTGTATGACGAACATAAATGACAAGTGATAATATGGAAATAATGATTGGCATGTGCGACATGACTTGCATGCCACGCTCATGGCAGGCTCGCCGCCGGTTCGTTAGCTTGATATACACCAAATTTGGTATTGAGTGACATGACTGCATAAAGAACATAAGTGGCAAGTGGTAACATGAAAATCTTGGCATGCATGTCATCTACAACGCCATTTACATACCATGCTCATGGTGCGCTTGCGTCCAGTTCGATAGCTTGATATACACCAAAATTGGTATTTGCGTGACGTGACTGTATGACGAACATAAATGACAGGTAATAACATTTAAAACATGACATGCAAATTATGTAAAGCATGATTTGCTACTTCCTGGCTGCTCCGCATTACATCGATTACCACAGTGCGTGGGATCTGCCGGTTTTTTTTCTGAAGCGCACACCTCACACCTATTTTCCACCCGCAGGTGTTATGAAAGCATGAACTTTATTTTTAAGGGTTTGGGCAGGAAACAAATAAAAAATTCCAAAGCAAGAGTCACTACGAGCGTTTTTTTGTTACACACCATTTTGTAACTTATGGGAAGTTTACGTGGAGGGAAATACTCCATCTATTGTTTTGTTTGATTGAAAATAATTCTTCTGATTGCATTTGTACACTTCATAAACCACATCATGGAAGCAACGACGTACACTATTAGTGCCTGGGCGATGTTCTCAATGCCATAGTGCTATGCCATAATGCTATTTCTACAGCACTTATAGCTTGTACTGTAGCGGGGCGAATGTTCTATAGTATGTGTGGCACTGCCGTGACTGCTGTACTTTTAATTTGACTTTTAGAACTCATGTTGGGCTTGCAACTTATTTTTTCCTATGCGTGTTACCATGCTCTGTTCGCGTTGATGGTTATGCTTTAAGTAATCTAATATTCTCAATGTGTGCCATAAAACTCAGAGCAAGTGCCCCCCCCCCTTCCTCAGGAATTTTCAAATATGCGCCTCGTTCTCCCATCACAACATTCTCACTGTTTCGTTCACTGCTTTTATTTGCCCGACGACCACGAATGAAAAGAGTGAACGGAGGCGTATTCACTCTTCACACACCCAACCTTTATTCACAAGCTCAAGCCTTAACCTTGGCGGCGTATTTATTAAAGTATTGCAGTAGAAGCACGGGTGTGCATTCTTTATTTTTAGCGGCTCTTCTGATGACATATTAAAATTTTATCGATGACCAAGCAAGGGCTAGCCTCCGAATCATGCTGGATTATTCTTCACCGTAGCGAGAGGGGTGCACTTGCTCGGGATTTTATGATAATCATACGAGTGGCAGCCATCTTGACGTATTTGATAACACGTTTTCAGGTTCCTAACTGATATCCTAGTATGTATGGGTAGAATGTCTTGTTATTATGTGTTACAGTAAATAAATGATCACTTCAGTCAGAGAGAGATAGACCAAACATTATTTAGTCCTTGCTGAGGTCAAGGGAGGTGGGGCCGGGTGATTAGCCGTACCATAAAGCCTCTTCTTCATGCGGTGGCCCAATCTTAGGTCTTGGTGGCTTCTTCGGGCAGCCGGATTGTCAACAGTTGGTCACCCGGGCATGCACTGAGCAGCATAGCCTTGCATCAACTTCGTTTCGTTCTGCAAAAATAGAACCTGCACGACTGCAACACTCTGTTTATAATGGAATAATATTGCACTTCATCCAGCCCAATGATCAGTTAAAAATCTTTTAGATGCGCAGCATCTTATGCTGGGGGCTTTATCCGTCCCTCCCGCGTCCCGTGTCCGGCCACTTTCATGAAGTAGGGAAGCACCCATTGTGCGAGCCAGAACACTGTAGTAATATGAAGGCTGTCAACCACTACTACAATCATCAGAGTCATGGCCGAGAGCACAGAGAGGCTGCTTAGCAATGGCTAGGCAGGTGGTGCCTGTCGCCCAGGTTGACCCCATTCTTTGATCTTGCTTGCATGTGTTTGGAGGGGGCTTAGTCCGTCCCTCCTTCCCGCGTCCCACACCACCACAGCGCATGCGCGTCCCCTCCCCCTCTCTCACCCATGCTCACCCCCTTTCTCTCCTCTAGGAATCCCCTACTCTACGGAGCGGCCCACGCGTCCCACACCCCCCCACAGCGCATGCGCGTCCCCTTCCCTATCCTCTCCCACGGTCCCCCCCCCGTTCTCTCCTCTAGGAATCCTCTACGGAGCGGCGCGCACGACAGGTAGTGTGACGGCTGCATACTCCGCTGGGGGGCGCCATGGTAGTTCCGCGGTATGAAAATGACGGAGCGCGCGCGCCTCATTCTCTCTGCTGTGCAGCGCCGCGATGAGCGCCCGGACCGCTGACGTGAAATGAGAGCGGTGACGTTCCTCCCGCTCAAGCTAATTATCTCCCCCCGCTGCTTCGCATCCACACATGGTTCCCTTTAGCGGGAGATGGGGAATTTTTTTTCTTTAAACCAGAACAAAGAAATGGTTTCGTTCATTCATTCATTTATTAGATGCCAAAATGAGTACATTTTCATTCCAACTACGGCGTTGTTTGTTTTGTGCATAATGCAGTGAGAAACAGTCTTTGTGATTTAGAGATTTATCACAGTAAGTGTGTCAATATGTGAAGCGTGGTAGCCTGCAATGTTTTTTTCTCAGAATATTTGACGAATAGGAAAAGCGATATTCTATATGACTGCCATCATTATTTTTCGTTTTTGCACTAACAAATCAAATAGCAAAGAAGGAGGTTCCAGATCAAATGTCTGAAATTTACGCCGAAGCTTCACTCCAAGTCATTAGATGCCAGTAAATTCAAGATTTTTTGTTCTGTCGCACAAGCAAAAAAAAACTACGCGCGAGTGTAAACGGTCTATAAATGATCTAAAGAATACCGAAAGTCCCCGTATCTCCCATGGAAAAAAGTTTGCTCGATATCTGTTCATCGAATGAATGGATCGGCGTCCGCAAATGACTGACCGCAGGCGGTCAGCAGAAGTCTCAGTTTAGGTTTTCGACTCCGCGAAGCCTCACCTGCTTCCAGCAGCTGCTGTCATGGCGACTTCCTGTTTAACTTTTTGAAACTCCAAGCGACTTGCAACCTTTCCTTGCACTGGATATGAAGCATCGAATTTCGTGAGCGATGCTTTGCCCGTTTCAACTTGAAGGTAAGCAAAACACCCCTGCACCCTGTATGGCATTCGTGCTGTATGCGTAGTGAAGCAAATATGTTTTGTTTTTTACGGTGACCGCTGGCCTTGAATCAGGGAGCGATCTAGATGAGGTCGACTCGTGCCATTATACTTGCCTCTATATCGTAGGAGCAAGTGAGCCGCGCAAATACGGACGCTAGACAATCGGACATCGTGTCTTGTCATGTGGCAGCGTTTCACGCTTTTCCCCCTTTAAGACGAATTCCTCCTTCTAGCAGCTTTCTGTCGTTGTTTGTGTTTATATTCGGCACTTTTCATGGAGCTTTGATACGAGGTCGCATTCGTTCGTCCTCGTCAAGTAACGTAACGTGCACTTTATTGGATTTCCCTTGTCCACAAAAAAAAAAAAAAAAAACCGCCAGGCCTGCGCGGAACGCGCAGCACAGCTACAGCGAAAGCTGGGAGAGCGGCCTTTTTAGAGCCTTTTAAAACACTCTTGGGGCAACTAGTACAAGCGCACTTGCATGGTACCCACTACGCCAAAAATCATCATAATTTTTGTGTAGTGGGGAATCGTCCACTATGGCATTATTCGTCATTATTCAGAAAAGCGCGGTACCCGCTACACTCTTGTAACGTGTTATGTGCATTTGTTGATGCTGTGGCTGACGACAATGAAGAATTGTGCCTGAGGCTTTTGTAATGGGTTGGAGCATTGAACGCCCCACTCGTTATGCAATTCGCATTGTGTGACGCCTGGCTCTAACTTTACTGTTCTAAAACACTTTACAACGCACGTTAACGCGATTCCTTACCCGACATAAAGCCTGCATAGGGGTCAGTTTGCCCTGCAGTTTCAAGCAGCGGCGTAGCTGTGTGGTAGAGTGGTGGGCTGCCACGCAGAAGGCCCGGGTTCGATTCCCATTCTGTCATAGGTGTTTTTTTTATTTAGTTAGTTTTTTTTCTTATTTCGTGCGATATTGGTTACGGACACTACCGGCGGCGGCGGCGGTGGCGGACAACTACGGCGCAGCAACGACCCTTGTTGCGATCTCATAACAGCTTTCGCTGTAAAAGTATCACACCATGGAGGCATAAAATCTCTCAAACGAAACTGAAATGCATCCTGAAGTCGGAAAGGGGCTTGTTTATTACCTTTATCGCGAGCAGCCAGTCACGTGTTAGCCACAACAGGGAACCTTCTACAAGCTGCTGCGGCTACTGCACCGTCGTCAGTTATTATAGCGCACCCTTTAATTCCGTTCCACTCCTACCAGGGAGGGCGCCGATGCAGCTGTGGCAGACGGTCTACGAAAGATGCATTAATTGCTACATGCTGCGCACATTGAATTTGTTTTATTTTTTTCATGTATTTACACGCATGCAGAACATGAAAGGCGTTAAATAGGCTGGCTTGGCTGATCTTTTATGTCACAAAGTTATATCCATTCGCACGAATGACATTCCCAAGACCAAAAATGTAGGTGTAAGTGCAGTCTATATATATATATATATATATATATATATATATATATATATATATATATATATATATATATATTATTACAATATTTAAAGCCTAATAAGCGGCATGATAATAAGTGACAGAGCTGTCAATATTTTGAGCGTGCCTTTAACTTGGGGCATTTAAAATATAGATGGAAAGAGACTGATACGATGATCCCGGGTTATGCTGGTCTGGTTTATTGCATTACTTGCTACTCCAGGTATCGGGTGATGACCATGGTGCACAGCATGATCAAATCTACACAAATCCCTGCAGAAATTCGTAAACAAGGCGTGCGTGCTGTAGCCGAAATTCGGAGAAGTGGACTTGTCTTTTTTTGAAGGATGCAACTGTTTGCTACAGCTGCATCGGCACAGCTGAAGAAACAGACAAGTGCACTTGTCGAAACGTCGGCTCCAGCACACACCCCGTGTTTACGAATTTCCCATTGCAGACCTCCATCTTCCCTTTCATGGCTTATGGATGCCTACAGTCACACTCAAACAAGTATGCACTAATTCATTCATTCTGTTTTGTTGTGGCTTCGGAATACTCGCAGCACGTTCATCCATCGTTGGGTAGCGTAGAAAGGAACAAAACACGAAGGGAAATGTCGGGACAAGCGCTGGTCTTACAGCTGGAAGATTTTATTTCAAAAAAAATCACACACACACACACATATATATATATATATATATATATATATATATATATATATATATATATATATATATATATATTGTGAGACGACGCCAGGTACGATGAAACGATCGTTGTATTTTACAACAAAGGCGCGCGAGCCAGAGAACGAACACCCGGCGAGAGAACACACGATGATGATGATCACGATGATTTGTATGCACAGGTGAAGATGATGAACTACACAGTCAGCGCTCACATTATTTCCCCCCTTCACGAAAGCGGTCAGCAAGACGTCCATTTAGTAAGGGTACGAGCGCCGGATATAGGGCTTCAGGCGAGACACATGGACTATCTCGGTACCGCGACGACGGCGGTCAGAAGCCGAACTAACAGGAGCGACGCGATAATTCACGGCAGATGTTCGTTCAAGTACGGTGTAAGGACCCAGGTATCTGTGAACGAATTTTTCACAGAGCCCCGGTGCGCGAACAGGTGTCCAGAGGAGCACTTCGTCGCCTGGGTGGAACGACAGAACTCTACGTGTCGCATCCCAACGAACTTTCCGCTTGGCCTGAATGGTAGAGGTGTTGGCGCGGGCCATTTCCCGGCAGCGGGCGACGCGGGCAGCGAACTCTTCTGGAAGGGACGCAGATGGGACAGAGGGCGTCGACAAGAAGCTGGTGTCCAGAACAAAAGACGGTGCACGGCCGTACACGAGGAAGAATGGGCTGTAATTTGTAGTGCGTTGTATGGCAGTATTGTAAGCAAACGTGACGAAAGGTAGTATTGTGTCCCAGTTCTTGTGATCGGGCTGAACATACATGGAGATCATGTCCGACAAAGTTCGATGAAAACGCTCGGTGATACCATTGGTCTGCGGATGATATGCCGAGGTGGTCTTATGGATGGTGTCAGACGCCTGCAGGACTTCAGCGAGAATATGAGAAAGAAATGTCTTGCCACGGTCACTAAGGCGAACACGAGGGGCACCGTGACGCAATATAATGGCACGCAAGACAAAGTCGGCGACTTCGGAGGCAGCGCCAGAAGGAAGAGCTGCCGTCTCAGCATAGCGAGTCAGGTGGTCCACGGCAGTAACAATCCAGCGGTGACCGGTGGGTGTAAGCGGAAGAGGTCCGTAT
>JALIZH010027290.1:0-20447 GCA_030522465.1 Rhipicephalus appendiculatus
GCGTGCACGCGAATACAAAAAAAAATTACACCATCTCCCGCTAAAGGGAACCATGTGTAGATGTGAAGCAGCGGGCGCTAACGCTTACACTGGCGGCGGCGTTGACGCTGGCGCTCATCGCAGCGTTGCGCAGGAGAGAAAACTGGGGAGGCGCATAGCAGGCAGTGATGGAGCAGTTTTTCTTACTGGAACATGCCAATCGCTGCTAATGGGCAATGAGAGACAGAAGACTCCGACTGGACACAGAGACCCGCACTCCGCTTTTAGTTAACGCGCACGCTGCGAATTTTTATTGTTCAACAACGCACAGGAGAAATCTCCCACCGGCACCACGTTGGAGGTCAAGATCCATTGCTATATATACGGGATGGCCAGTGAACGGTTGTGCAGCGCGAGCAGTCGGTTTTTTCAACCAAGAAACTCGCTAGCAGACGCTGCCTGCGTCGGCGTCGCGAGGTGAGAGAGGGAGGAGCGTAGGAGAGGAGAGAGAGGGGGGTGACACGCATGCGCAGTGGGGAGTGTGAACGCCGTGGGCAGGGATGCGTAGAGGAGAGAGAGGGAGCGTAGGAGAGGAGAGAGAGGGGGGACGCGCATGCGCAGGGGGGAGTTAGACGCCGCGGGCAGGGATGGAGAGAGGGGGGAGTGTAAGAGGGGAGAGAGGAAGGGAGGCGCATGCGCAGTGTGGGTGTGGTTGCCGCGGGGAGGGATGCCTAGAGGAGAGAGAGGGGTTGAGGAGGTTTTTATTTTTATTTTTTCTTTAACTGTTTGCGCATGCGCAGTAAGGGTGGGCACGCGGCACACCACCACCACCACCACCACCGGATTAAGCTTCGCCATAAGATGCTTCACATCTAATACGCTTATCAGAGGGCAAGGGAATCGTCTGACTTTGAATTTGTCCTCATGGCACCGATATTTTGCCCTGTGAAGTCTTGTGCCAGTGAAACGGGGGGGGAATAGGTGCAAGTTCCACCGATTGCCGTCCGATCCGGCGCTGAGACACGCGTGGGTCGACTTCGTGCGCCGCAGCCGAGGCGGAGACTGGACGCCAACCAAGCGGAGTTTACTCTGTTCGCTCCACTTCACTCCGGACGCGTACACGCGCAGCATGCAGTTACTGACCGGCTACGGATTGTCGACGAAGAATCTGCGCCGAAGAATCTACGAATCGACGAAGAATCCCAACGTTGTGCCCCACTGCCGCAACCGCGCATCACGTTGCCTTTCAAGCATATAGAAAAAGAGTCTGCAGCGGCAGCAACTTAAAGCGTGCAGGCGATCCCGAGTTGCGTGCTCCAGTGGAGGTTACTCGTGTTATCGAAATCTTCACACTTGTTATCGGAATCAGTGTTGTTTTCGTGCATAGCTACGCCGTGTACTTCAGTTGTTGAGTTTAGACATGGTGAACATGCAATTCTGATAATGTACGAGTTCATCATTGTGCAGCTAAGCATATGTCAGGCTAATGCCGTCTTTCAGGTTCCTCTTCACATCTTACCTAGTCCATGAAGTTAAGACGACTACCTTTCAGAAATTTGGAGAATGTGTTTACTACCATGTGTGCAAACTTAGTAGCTTTTTCTGTTTTGTTATTGTCACGTTACCAACCGTGGCCTTTGCCTCATTACTTTCACACGTGTTATCGAAATCAGTGTTGTTTTCGTGCATAGCTACACCGTGTACTTCAGTTGTTGGATTGAGACATGGTGAGCATGCAATTCTGGTAATGTACGAGTTCATCATTGTGTAGCTAAGCATATGTCAGGCTAATGCCGTCTTTCAGGTTCCTGTTTACTTCTTACCTAGTCCATGAGGTCAAGACTCAGAAATTTGGAGAACGTATTTACTGCCATGTGTGCAGACTTAGCAGCTATTTCTGTTATGTTATTGTCACGTTACCAACTGTGGCCTTTGCCCATAGGTCAGCAAACTCACTCATGAGTCGACTCACTCGGACTCACTCAAACTCAGACCGTGCCATGAGTCTGAGTCTGGGTGAGTTATGTTTTGGTGAGTTTGAGTCCGAGTGAGTCGGGTTGAAGCAAATTTTTGTGTGTGAGTCCGAAGCACAGGACATATTTCTTGAGTCTGAGTGAGTTCCACTTTTCCTTTTTGCCAACCTATGGTCCTACCTACTCATCTCCAGCATTACTATCAGCCTTACCTGGATTCACGCTTATACTCACGTCTACTCACACGTATTCCAAAGCAGTGTCGTTCACACACCATTTGAATATTTATTGAACAGAGGAAAGAATTATGTAGGGAGGTGCCTGGACCTCCCATCCCTACCCCTCCCCCCCCCCCCCCCCCGCCAACTGTTCCAGGGAAGTTTTTGATAAATATATCTGACGTTGTCATATATTTCAAGAAAAATCACCTTACTTGTTTGCGAGCACTCATAACTCGCATTCGAAGGTTCTATATCAAAAGGCACCAAGAAAAGCACCGATTACGTGAGATATTGGCGTTAAAGAGCATTGACACAATGGTCAAAAAAGCGAATTCTAGTCTATTGGACTGATGAGTCAACTCACTCGGGCTCACTCAGACTCAGATCGAGCCGTGAGTCTGAGTGAGTCCAGGTCAGTAATGTTTTGGTGAGTTTGAGTTTGAGTCCAGTTGAAAAAAAGCTTTCGTGAGTGTGAGTCCGGCTCAGGAAAATTTTGGTGAGTCTGAGTTCGAGTGAGCCCTAAGAGCAAAAATATATTTCATAGGCGAGTCTTAGTGAGCTCCACAAATTTTGTTGACTTATGCCTTTGCCTCATTACTTTTACACGTGTTATCGAAATCAGTGTTGTTTTCGTGGATAGCTACGCCGTGTACTTCAGTTGTTGGACATAATTTTGCTGCGGGCAGCGCGACCCGGACTGAGGACAAAAGAAATGTACACGCACAGGCGCTGACTGACAACTGGTTTTATTTCTTCACACGCGCGGTAAATAAATAAAAAATTAATCACGTGGAGTGTTCATGTCGTGACAGGGCGTCACCTGATTACATCGTTCAAGAATTGCACTTCTTTATCACGCAGAGCAGCCGACGTCTGGTTGACGCACGTGCTCTGGTTAACATGCATGTGGTATGCTTCCACAATCTCGCGTAAGACTTGGTTAGTACTTCTGTACACTATCTGTGTTTCATGAAACATAGGCTCACAATGGCACGTTTTGCAATGCGCAGCCAGGTTGGTGCTAGCGTTATTCTTGACAGCGGCGTCGTGCTCCCTAAGACGCATGTTCACCTAGTCCATGAGGTCAAGACTCAGAAATTTGGAGAACGTAATTACTAGAGGCCGGATTTTTAGGCACTAAAAAATTGCGTTTTAGGCGCCAAAAACAGGCAGACAAAACACAGTTTTAGGCCCCCCAAAGTCGTAAATATAGGCACAGTAAATATTTACAAAAACTCAAATTTTCGAATAAAGGTTTGCTTTCCTGTGTCTACAACTGGAAAGCAAACAAATTTTATAGTTTATGATGGCACAAAGGCGTCAATGGTTTAACTAGCCATGCTATTGTCCGTTTTCCCGCACGGTTTCCAGAACACGTTCTCTTTTTTTTATTGTCCAGCATTGGTGAGTAAGGTGTCCGCCGTCTAATAAACACGCTCCTGGGTCTCTTTCTTTTCGGCATTTCTGCGAAGGGCAGCCCAGGAGCCAACATCCAGACCGCTAAAAGGCATGAAGGGTCTTTTAGCCTCGTATTGGCCTGGGGTAATCGCGCAGGGTCAATTTATCCTCTGTCTGTGAACACCTTAAAAGCCCCCCTTACCAGGTTTGAGCATTTCGAGCTGGCAAGCGTAATGCATACACTGGGCGCTAACGATCACGTCTGCCAAGATTTGCAACGCTACGCACCCCGGAAAGAGGTGAAATGTCAGACTAAACGCCGTGTGCTCTTGATCTCACGGGCGCGCGCACCAATATACATGGAGGAGGTTACGTACAATAAGGAATGGTTCTGCGTACGTCAGAGTAGTACGTGACACTGCGAGAATGATTCGAGGCGACATGTGTAATTTGTGCAATCTGTTTCTTGAATAGAACAATGAAAGTTGTAGAAATATTAAAACATACAAATGGAATCTGTGTGCGTTTTTATTTATTATTTTACTTCGAATCGAGCGCGATGCGAGACTAAGCTATTTCTATTTTATTTGCGTCCGTGTTCTCGCCGTTGCCGCGTCGTGCCGGCGCCAGCCCTGACAACGCTTGGCGTGTTTTTGATACATTGTCTATTACAGCAGTTCCAGCGGTGCGACACGCTGTGTCGTGGTAAGGATACATCATCCATGCCAGCCTCTCCAAGCGCAAAAAGGGATCCATCCCACACAAACGGGCACTACACTAGAACGCCGAAACGATACAACACCGCTTGTGTGCACGACCTGGCTTGGGCATGTCAAGCGCACCCAGTGTAACTTTGCGTGCGCATGACGTGTTGATGCGTCTGCGTCGTGTGATCTTCCGGCTCCGAGTTCCTCCGATACCGAAGAGGGCAGGGAAGATATTTGGCTTGCCAGTGGCAAAGGTTTCAAGCTCACCTACCAGCATGATGCTTTCGCGGCTCGTAATGAACCAATCAAAAAGTTATTGTGGTACAAAGCTCTTCATTGGGCACGAAACAACTTCCAGTGTTTAACTAAAGTTTCTTATGTGACCTGGTGAAGCGCCCTTTAAGAAGTAAATTACAAACGAAACAAAAGCCAAATGCACATCTGATTTTTTTTACCTGCACTCTACATTCCCCTGACGGCACCCCATGCATGGTTTCGCATTCGTTCTCCATCTTCCTGCTGCTGCACAGAGGTACCTACTGTTTTCTGCCCCCAACCACACCCACGTATTCAAGGAGGTGCTTCAATTCCTTGGGAAAAATGGACTGGAAAACCGGCTGTAAATGAATTTTAGCATTGCCATTTTTTGGGCGTGTTGGTAAACGGTATTTGAAAACATCTTTTGCGCTAGCAAACAAGGACGTAGGGAGACGACAACACAATGCGCTAACTTCAACAAGTTTATTTCCAGAAAACACCACCTATTTCCAGAAAACACCACCGGCTGTAAAAGCCACCCTCCACGTCCTCGGCCCCGAACGCCACTCTCCTCTTTTCTCCTCTCCTCTTGCCACCTTTATTTTCCTCTCCCCATTGCACTGACGTGCTCCACTTTAGGGTTGCAGAAATAGCGCATTTTCCTCTCCTCCTACTCATCCTGCTCCAACCGCTCGCGGCATGTCAGTGCGGTGGGGTGAAGTGGCCGGCGCGTCCCATTTCACTGCTCGGTTGCTTAGGCACTAAAAAATTTTGTTGAACTAGGGAACTAAGTTGTGGCACTCCATAGAGTTCCGAAGCGTCAATTTTGCCCGGTAATATGAATTATGGTCTCAAACTGTACTCGAAAGCAAAATTTGAGTTTAAATAGTGCTGATATGGGCGCCGTTTTTGAAAATAGGCATTTATAGGCACTTACAGACATTTAGGCACAAACCCCAAAAATAGGCATTTATAGGCACTATAAAAACACTACAATAGCCCTCCCTAACCCCTAATTCGTGCTCATATATCAAAGTGGCACGATAGGAACGCAAGGAAAAAAATAGGCATTTGCCTATAATCCGGTCTCTAGTAATTACTGCCATGTGTGCAGACTTAGCACATCTTTCTGTTTTGTTATTGTCACGTTACCAACCGTGGCTATTGCCTCATTGCTTTCACACGTTATCGAAATCAGTGTTGTTTTCGTGCATAGGTACACCGTGTACTCCAGTTGTTGGGTTGAGATATGTTGATAATGCAATTCTGGTAATGTACGAGTTCATCATTGTGTAGCTAAGCATATGTCAGGCTAATGCCGTCTTTCAGGTTCCTGTTCACATCTTACCTAGTCCATGAGATCAAGACAACAACCTTCCAGAAATTTGGAGGACGTATTTACTGCCATGTGTGCAAACTAAGTAGCTTTTTCTGTTTTGTTATTGTCACGTTACCAACCGTGGCCTTTGCCTCACTACTTTCACATGTGGTATCGAAATCAGTGTTGTTTTTGTGCATAGCTATGCCATGTGCTTCAGTTGTTGAGACATGGTGAACATGCAATTCTGGTAATGTACGAGCTCATCATGGAGGACATTGTGCAGCTAAGCATGTCAGACTAATGCCGTCTTTCAGGTACCCGTTTACTTCTTTACCTAGTCCATGAGCTCAAGACGACTACCTTTCAGAAATTTGGAGGATGTATTTACTGCCATGTGTGCAGACTAAGCAGCTCTTTCTGTTTTGTTATTGTCACGTAACCAGCCGTGGCCTTTGACTCATTATTTTAACACGTGTTATCGAAATCAGTGTTCTTTCCGTGCATAGCTACACCGTGTACTTCAGTTGTTGGGTTGAGACATGGTGAACATGCAATTCTGATAATGTATGAGTTCATCAATGTGTAGCTAAGCATATGTCAGGCTAACGCCGTCTTTTAGGTTCCTTTCACTTCTTACCTAGTCCATGAGGTCAAGACTCAGAAATCTGGAGAACGTATTTACTGCCATGTGTGCAGACTTAGCAGCTCTTTCTGTTTTGTTATTCTTACTTTAGCAACTATCTTTCTTGAATTTCATGTGTGTTAGCCTAAGTGTTGACTTCCTTCTGTAGTGCTGGTCCTATATCATCTGTTTTGCATACGACCAGAAGAAAGGTCAGTGACACAGGCTGTTATGCCTAAAGAAATAAATCAAGTTGAACCTGTTTTCTTTTATTGAACTGCATCTCTATGATGTTCGTATACTTAAAGCCGCAGTAGTCTTGTGAAGGGATATTTTGACGCACTGCAAAGACGACGCAGCTGGGCAGGACCACTTGCTTTCGTTTGCCAAGGCAATGCCAGACCCATTTTACAAGGGGATAATGTCGACTGAAATATGAATGCAATACGATATAAAAATGCCGTGGCAAGAGTAAAGGTAGACATATCCCGCAGCTGAATCAAATGTGTGCACAGAGTCATATTCCAGAACCATCTACTGACAAGGGGCCCTTTCGAGTCGAAAAAAATTACGAAATAAAACGTCATTGTTATGTAGCATGCATATTCCTTTTTAGGAAGTACAGATATGCAGAAACACTTCATTTTATTTATCGTTTACTTAATCAACCTAGGGCCAAAGGCACTACCGAAAACTATGACTTATAGATGAAAAAAAAGAACAATGAAGTACATAAGTCAATCACAAAGAACATGAAAGGCGAGATCAAGTAATCTGATTTGTGAAGACCTATCTAACAATGTAAGCAGAAGCTATTCTAAGCTTGCAGATTTTATTTCACATATTGTGATTTCGAGATCGTGCATAATTTGCGCTGCCTGACGACCGGAGGTGTCCATCGCCACTTATAAGTGTATTTTTTAATGTCGCTTTATTTAGTTGGACACGTGATATGGAATATGGACATAGCAATATTAGCAAGTAACATGCGCCATGCACGTTTTGAGTGAGTGGATGAAGCGTCGTACTTGCGACCACCACACTATTGCAGGAAGTATACCGAAGCCATGCACTTTGCATGCCAGAGACAACTTGCGATTCGGCGTACTTCAGCTTCAACAGCAACAGCTAACTTAGATCAACCGCAGCAGTAATACCTGGCTCTTGGGGACCTGGTCTATCATTTGACGCAATAAAACGATAAGTGAAAAATTTCGTGTCAGTACTCCTTTAAGGGAGAAACGGCGATGTCCCCAATGTTCGTCTTTAAATGGAGGAACGGTTCCTCCCTTTTGCATGGAGGAACGGTTCCTCCCTCGTCAAAATCAAGATGGCTGACACCAAGTTAGCGAAGCGATTAGGCCTAGCGAGTTCATCGATTCTCAACTGATAAAGAGTATACGGTCCTGTTAGTCACAAAAAACGGTCCCGCTGAGCATAATATCGAACGACATGACAATAAAATCAAGCAGACAGACCTGTGGCGATGAAATCCTCGCGAAACGTAACGACGTAACTCGTACGTTTCGCTCGGCCAGCGAGACGGCGTTCACTTTGAAAGAGACGGATACTGCGGAGTTCTCACCCGGAGACTGCATGCTAGGCTTGCTGTCTTTATTTCACGAAGAATCACACAGTGTAGCGACGTCTTCCACGCGTTTACAGCGCAATAGGCCCCGAGATATGTCTCCACAATGTAGACTCGATCACAGCAAAACAATCCCGGTGCAGCAGTGCCTAGTTTCGATAGATAGACGTTCAACAATATGTAAGTAGGTGGAGTTGTGAGAGCGCTACAGCCGCGAAGTTGGCGGCAGTTGGCGCCATCTTGAGAAATTAAGCGATACTAAAAAAATTTGTATGTGGCGACGCCCGTTGATACTTTACAACGGCTTTATGGCGGATCGGATAGATCGGACTAGTCGGACCCATTCATGCATTACTCAAGGACACCGGAAGGCTGATGCAACGCATTTACATACACATTTATTACTACGTACACGATTGCTAGGTCTGCGAGACGCATAGTACACACGCACTCAATGAATTCATACACAATTTATTCACTTGCGTATAAAAACAGTTCATAGTATAACAAAACACCACATCCGCGCACACACAGACATGTTTACACCCACCCCAATACGAAGCGCAGACGCTTATATAGTCACTAAATTGCGACCGACCTGGAGGCACAAAGACCACGTAATGTTTGGTCAACTCTTTTACATTCCAGTGCTGCACCAAAAGATACGCAGATGTAACTATTCTGTATCTATCCCTTAGCCAAGATCAGTAGTTAATCAAGATCTGCATAATAATGAACATGATAATTACAGAGCTTATTAATGTTCCCGCGAAAACGAAAATCATGCGTATTATTCCGACGATGTTTTGAAGGTTGCGCCATCTCTCGATAACGGCCACAGATGAAATTTCTCTCCTTGATTCCTTCATTTTTTATTGTTACTTTGGGAGGGCGCAGCACGCAGGCCAGATTTTAGCCAGATTCGGTCGCCTTCGTCGCGTCCACTTCGTTGAGTAGTTTGGAGTTAACATCTGTTAACATTCCATTACGCGTTGACCACAAGTATGACGATGAGCTATGGATTCATTCAACTGCTGGTCCTTCAATGACAATGCTTCTGATGCAGTAACAGCCGTCTCAGTTCTGTATACGTACGTTACAACGCGCGTCGTGCAAGAGAAACAAGACAAGATGGCCTCTCACCAGACGGTATTCTTTCGTGAGCGATGCCAGTGGCTCTTGGCGTCACGGCTGCTCGATTATTTGAGTGGAGAAGCTAGCACTACACCGCGCGAATTATGGAAAGGAACGCTACTCATACTACGTGTTTTATAATATTTTAGTATATATGCTGTACCTACATGCTACTCTGCTACAGATACGTATCGGTATTCGCATGGCGTGTCAACTTGCGCTCATTGTACGACAACTGTGTTAGCGCTGTGGCGGTGGTTACCATTACTTTGGATTTGGAATACTCTTTTCCCAAAGGTGAGTGCGAGTCTTAGTAACTACCTGCTGTGCACAGAAGTCACTAGAAATGCATTTTGGTTGAGTTTTGCACGCCAAATCAGAATCCTGTGGACGAGATAGACATACTGCATGCGTGCATAATTCCATCCTAACTCCCAGTGCTGGCATGCGTGATTCAAAACGCATGCGATAGAGAATTTCGGCTTTATTGACAGAAGTCATTGGTTTATTTTTCAAAAATGTGCAATTTTTTGCAGTTGAACGTTTCTGATGATTGTAACCCATTCTGGGAAATAAACGCTCGGTGACACTTTGCTGCCTATTTCCCTGTGTGCTTTCACCTGCCGTGGTAGCTGGGCCGTTGGGTGTCGCGTGACTGCTCGAGGGCGCGGGTTCGACTCCCGGCCACGGAAGTCGGATTTCGATGGCGGCAAAATGCAAAGAACACCCGTGTGCTTATGTTTGGGTTCACGTTAAAGAACTTCAGTAGGTCGAAATTCATCCGCAGTCCCCCACCACCGCGTGCCTCGTAATCATATGGTGGTTGTGGCACGTAAAACTCCAGCAATAGTATATTATCGTGCTTTCACGCATGCATTGTGCAGTGGCATCACGTTTGCTGGAATATTGAAAAAAAATTAACTTTGATGCTTCTTAAGATGAGTGCTATAGGTGCCGTGCAAAGATAAAAACGCGTACGCTTACCAAGTATGTCGAAGCCGAAAAAATCTATTATTTGTGTACAGTCTAAGTTGTTCAATAAGGCAAGACTGTTTGTGGAGCAGAACATATTGTATTCATGACAAACAGGTAGTGCGGAAACGTTTACAAACAACACGAGACACACAAAAGTATGCGGCGCATCACGCGCGTGCCGAGCGATAAAAAAGAAATAGGAAAATATCCGCACAGACGTTACTGTATCAATGAAACAAAAGAATAAACGTCACTCCTGCACTGCTTGCATCCATCCTAGGTACAAGTAATCACACGTGACGGGCCGAGGTCGGGTAGTGCTGAATGGATTGCCCGAGAATGCCGACTAAAGCCCCAACCACTGGCACGCGTATGCTCGCGTACGCTCGCGCCTACGCGTCAAAAGCGTCGTGTCGCGCCTGGTGGAGGAGGAGGGCGCGCAACCTCTGGTACGCGTCGACGCACACGCGCTCACGCGTCGACGGCTGGCGCGCAGTGTTGCTTGATCTTTCGGTTTAAAACTGTCCAAGTACAGCACAGAAGGGCGCATTGTCAATCGAAGTGAGTTGGCACGTTTTAGAAGATATAAAGAGCGCGTTAAAATGTTGATTGCGCTTCACTCACCACTGTTTTGACTTTTAAGACGTAACTGCCATCGCAATGACCAAAGTAACAACCGCGGTATGCACAAGTAATCGACATCGGCGCGTGCGCTGCTCCCGTACTCTACTCGATCTACTCCCGTGAACGAAAGTTCGCGTACATCTCGGCATCACGGGGCACAGCCAACGATGCTTGCGAAATCGACAATGCTTGTACGATTGCATTATTGACACCTGTTCACGGCCTTGTTATTAGTGCTCAACAGGAATATAATCATCCTGTTCATGAAAATGGTTCTGCCCTTGTTGCTGCTAAAAAGAAGCGAACGGGAGCGGCGTCGCTCGCACCGTCGATGGGCTTGACGTCTCTTGGCGCGTACTTTAGTTACGAAAAAAAAAGAAGAAAAGAAAGGACAATGGACGTTTGCGTCGCAGTCTAAACGAGGTGGCCTAAAACTTCGGTGCATAGCAACTAATGCGTTTTACATTACCAAAAAAGACGGCTTTCCCACGTACCACGGGTGTCACCATGACTAATATTCGAGCTACCTAATGTGTGTTACAGTTTATTACATGGGACAAGATTGAAGAGTTTGAACACTGCAGCAGCCATAGATACTAACTCAATTTTTTTCAATAGCATAGAAATGAGAAACAAGCATTTCTGGAAACTCCCATTTACTTAAGTCCCTCTAACAACAAAATACAGGTAAACTGTAGCACTGCAAATAGGGCTCGACTTCCTTGTTTTCACATAGATGAACATGCACTGTTCACCACAAAATACGCATCGAGTAAATATTTAAACATTCTATTCTCACACCGTGTATGCTTCCAGGCAGTGCACAAAACATATCAGATACCTGTTTATTGTTTTCTCGCACAGCTTGATGTTTTAAGAAAGACAATCACGTCTGTAAAACAAAGCAAAAGTAATTGACCTATAACATATTATACAGCATTGGTTCATGTAGTGGGAGAGTGCAAGAATTTTTTTTCTCTGAAATAAGATGAGGGCTGTGATGGTGTCGATAAATTGCATAATTCTTGCTTGGAATGGCTCAGAAAGTGAATTTGTGAGCAGCGCTTTTGGTGAAAATATCATAGCGCCTATCCTGTTCCAGAAGCTTGTAACAACGAAAAGAACTTTCTAAAGGCTCTAATAAGCAAAAAAAATGAAGTAGCATTCAGTTTTACAAATCACCAGGTTATTATCATGAATATGCTGGTGCATCCAGTGCACGTTTGCACTTTATATTTTACAGCATTCATTGAATAAATCACACCTGAAACTTCATAAAGTCACAGATATCGGCCATAAGGTTGAACCTCAGCACTGTATAGAAGGCTTTTGCACGTTGTCTGTAGTCGAAATATTGTCTATCGAACAAACCACACCTGACACTTCATGACGTGACAGATATCGGCCATAAGGTCGAACCTCAGCACTGTATAGAAGGCTTTTGCACGTTGTCTGTAGTCGAAATATCCTCTATCGCAACAAACCACACCTGAAACTTCATGACGTGACAGATATCGGCCATAAGGTTGAACCTCAGCACTGTATAGAAGGCTTTTGCACGTTTTCTGCAGTTGAAATATCCTCTATCGCAACAAACCACACCTGAAACTTCATGACGTGACAGATATCGGCCATAAGGTTGAACCTCAGCACTGTATAGAAGGCTTTTGCACGTTGTCTGTAGTCGAAATATCCTCTATCGCAACAAACCACGCCTGAAACTTCATGACGTGACAGATATCGGCCATAAGGTTGAACCTCAGCACTGTATAGAAGGCTTTTGCACGTTGTCTGTAGTCGAAATATCCTCTATCGCTACAAACCACACCTGAAACTTCATGACGTGACAGATATCGGCCATAAGGTTGAACCTCAGCACTGTATAGAAGGCTTTTGCACGTTGTCTGTAGTCGAAATATCCTGTATCGCCACAAACCACACCTGAAACTTCATGACGTGACAGATATCGGCCATAAGGTTGAACCTCAGCACTGTATAGAAGGCTTTTGCACGTTGTCTGTATTCGAAATATCCTCTATCGCAACAAACCACACATGACACTTCATGATGAGACAGATATGAGTCATAAGATTGCAGCTGTGCACTGCGTAGAAGGCTTTCACACGTTCTTGGTAGCCTAAATATCTCCTAACGCGACAAACCACACCCGACTCTTCGTGATGCAACATATATCGGTCGCAAGATTGGAACCAACCTCCGCGAAGACGGCTTTCATACGGTCTAGGTAGTCTAAATATCTCCTAACGCGACAAACCACATCTGAATATTCGTGATACAAGATATATAGGTCAAAGATTGGAACCAACCTCTGTGTAGAAGGCTTTTGCACGATCTTGGTAATCTAAATATCCTCTAACTCACTTACAAGCTTCTTAGCTAATTAGCTGTCCAGGTGTAAACAAAATGTGTGTTATATTTAAATAAACTGGAAAACAATCGAGAAACACCATTGTTCGCATTCTCCCTATTTTATGAGTATCAGAATAGACTAGGGAAAATATGTGTCAGAATTGACAACCTGCAAAAAAAGGTATGTGCAACTGGGCATGTGCTAATGTGTAGTTGCATGGCAGAGAAGCACAACAAGAGTCGAGAAGTGAAATAGCAGGCAACACAAGCAGCACTTAATCATGCAACTTTCTTTTTCGATCACCACACTCGCGCACGTTCGAGCTTCTATTTTATACACGAATGTAAACGAGACCGCTGACAGCTGAATGTGTCGGCGTCGCAGGTATCCGGCACGAAATCACGTCACGCTGCTACCAACAAACGCACGCTTGTTAGCTTGACAACGTACGCAAACGCTTCAGATTTGCACCGAAGCCAACCAATGTTTCAACGTCGTAAAATCCGCAAATCCATTCATGTACGTCGTCACATCACCGAAATGTGTTGGCAAGTGCGAGGTTCGCTTTCGGCAATGATGAGGCGAATGGCGATGTTGAAAACAAACACACTGCGGATAAAAACTCCAGTGCAAGCGCCACGCCATGTCTCGGGCATCCTATATAGTGTCTACGTTGCAACGGACACAACGACAGTCAATTTCCTTCAACCAGAGTTCCTCACTTGAGCTGGTTCACATGAACTCGACGGTCGGCCTACGCTGAATGCAGACGACACCGCTCTGAATTGACTTTGCTGTAGGCGAGGGCTCACGCTCAAGACTTCAAACCTCCGAAGCATGTCTACAGTCGTTTCGAACACAGATAAACACAGATCAAAGCACAGGAGCAGCGACACGCCGCAGTAGTCGGTACGATGTTTTCACTCTGCCGACGATCGCACTCAAAACCGGCGCAAGGGCAGCCGGCAGGCATTCGCTGGATTTGTCGGCGTCGCTCGAACTCGGCACGAAACCGCATCCCACTGGTAACACTCGCAGTCTTTCGCCGTGTCGTTGTCGTACTGGATGACGACGCGGTCACTCAGGAACGTTTCGACCGTAGGTTCCGTGCGTGCGCCCAGCACTCAGGTGTGCTGCCGAAGAGGCGACGGCCATTAGGCATAGTGGTCGGAGGCATCGCGGCCTCTGATTGGTTGGCGCCGCCGTACGCGTGGTGACGTAGGCGAAAATTTCAAGCACTGCTTGACCCCTCGCGCCTCGAAGCGCCTCGTCGCGTATACCACTCTGCGGCAGACGCTGAGAGACGCATTTGACGCGTAGGCGCGAGCGTACGCGAGCATACGCGTGCCAGTGGTTGGGGCTTAACGGACTGACCGCGAAAAGATGCGAAATACCCGTAGCGCAAAGGGCGGCGCGCGGCTGGCCCGGCGCCGCTCGGCCGCTCTCCGCTGCACAAAATCGCGACGTAGCTCGGCGTGCGCGCAAGACCACTTGGTTGAGGAGAAACTAGAACACTGTATGAAAAAAGTTACTCCGTTGGCGCTTGCCGCAAGAGGGCGCGACAGGTAAAACGCCCGCAAGGGAGAAAGTTGCTGCTCCGAAGGAGAAACGCCGCCCGTTGCTCCTTTCTCGCTCCTTCATAAATGCGAAGCATTTCTTAGCGAACTTCGGCGACTATGAGCGTGTCTATCTATCTAGCTAGCTATCTATCTAGCCGCCTGCGACTTTGTGCTTTCCCGGCCGTATCGTTAATGGGATTTATACGAAATCTCGTATGGCATAACATGACTCTATGGCGAACGTAAATGGCTAGTCATATAATGAAAATCATGACTAACTTGTCATGAAAAGTGTGATTTACATGCCACGCTCATGGTGCGCTCGCGGCCGTTTCGTTAGCTTGATATACACCAAATTTGGGATTGAGTGACGTGACTGCATGACGAACATAAATGACAGGTGGTAATATGCAAATGACTTGTCATGTGCGACATGACTTGCATGCCACGCTCATGGTACTCCCGTGGCCGCTTCGCTAGCTTGATATACACCAAATTTGGTATTGGGCGACGTGATTGTATGACGAAGATAAATGACAAGTGGTAATGTAGACCTGTGCGCCGGACCCAAAATCGCCGGCGGCGGCGCGCCGGTGTTTCCACCTCCGGCGGCGGCGCGTCAACGGCGCGGGGTTCATCGGATCGGCGGCGGCGCGGCGCGCGGGGGGGGGTGTAGATTCAAGATTCAAGAGCTTGTGGGGATATCAGTCTGTCTCTTGAATTTTGAACAAAAAAATCTGTTTCCCCGAAAAGGCAAAGCAGTAAATGCGATAGCAACATGTCGTAATGTTATAACGAACTAAGGCTATAGCAGCTAACTCTTTTTCATCCGATCTCGCGAAATTGCAAAACGCTGGTGTATGGGAATACGGCCGCTCCCGGGAAAGAAGCAGTTCTCCCGCAGTTAGTCGTATCAGTGGTCACAGCACGAAGAGGTGAGATGATAGCGCGTAAAAGGGTATACGAGACGCGTTTGCTGATGGCTGCCGAGATAACGCGCGCGCCAGCGCTCGCGACTGCGCCCTCATAATGCAAGTTCACAGCTGCAAATATCAAGCCACGCTGCCCCCCCCCCCCCCCCCCCCACTCCGACGTCTCTCCATGCTCCTTCGCCCAGAGAAAGACGGACAGGGCTTCCTTTCTTGTTGAGGAGCAACCGATGGCAGGCCTTAATAATAATTAGTAATATCTGGGGTTTTACGTCCCAAAACCACGATATGATTATGAGAGACGCCGTAGTGGAGGGCTACGGAAATTTTTGACCGTGGTGTTCTTTAACGTGCACTGACATCGCACAGTACGCGAACCTCTACCATTTCGCCTCCACCGAAATGCGACCGCCGCGGCCGGGATCGAACCCGCGACCTTCGGGTCAGTAGCCGAGCACCGTAGCCACTGTTCCACCGAGGCGGACCGATGGCAGGCCTCGCACGCTGTGTGATGTAATCGTATGCGCCCTACGTGCGATGGAGATGGGCAGCTTGTTTCATCTATGCTCCAGCCGTGTTCCTCGCTAGCGCTCGCGCGCTTTTACTAGCGGGTACACCATGCCATACGCGTACAAAAGTTACCGATTTGGGCTTTATATGGAACATGACGGCGACAATGAAAACCAGTACAGAGTCTCCATATAACTCTTATCGCAATAAAAAATATACAGTAACCGTGGAAACGGGTTGACCTACATCGTCTTCACTGTAAAGAGTCCGTCCGTTGGAAAAATCAAATAATCCGGTTCCTCTTCCATTCGTTCCATTCCATATCTCCTCGACACTTATTTCTTCATAAAGCACGAGTACAAAGGGAGCACTAAGCGTTGAGCCCATCAGAATTTCGAGTTTAACGGCTTCCCTCTGTTATTTCGCCTTGCGTAATGGGAAACTCACAAAACAGTGCGAAATAATGTAAACTTTTGTGCGCTACAAGTAAACAAAATCGACGACGAAAATGGTACGGGACAACACAAGCGCGATTTTGTTTACTTGTCGCGCACAAAAGTTTACACTATGTACAACCAACTGGCCCCTACCCTGGCTCTTGTAGTGCGAAATAAGTTCATCGCGCACGGTAATCACGGGAGGTGAGGAAGAACGGGTGAGCGAATGCATGGCAAAGCAGGGTAGGAGACAATGCACAACTGATATTTCTCGTATATGGACCAATCGAAAGTATTTGCTCTATACATGTCACGTGAATCACCGTCCTGGCGTCACGAAGAGCGCCAAAAAAGAAAAAGGGAAATGCCAAGGGAGAATACCGCGCAGGGTTGCGGAATGGGCGTCTCCATTCCATTTCCAATTCCATTCCGGGGAATTAGAACTTGCCGCAATTCCATTCCTTTCAATTCCTCAGAATGAAAAAACTTGGCCCATTCCCACTCCGGGAATGGCCGGGCAATGCAATCCCATTCCTATAATTCCTCAACGTAGGAAAGGCATCTTGATAGTTTTATATCGAGCGAAGAATGAACGCCCTATAAAGCTGATGTCATCAGATTCATTATTAACTGCGAAAGTACGTAAAACTCGTCACCAGGGTCGAGGGATAGCATCGCATGCAGTATAACCACCCTACTAATTTTCATAGGGGCAGTTCTCCCGCTACATGGTATTTGCATGGTCAGCATGTTTGAACGAATGGTAATGTTTTAGTATTGTTTAAGCTTAAGTGTGTTAATGCTAAAATGATGACAGCATATTTTAGATGCGAAGCATCTGATGCTCGGGGCTATGTCCGTCCGGCGTCCCCCGTCCCGCGTCCGGCGACTTTCATGAAGTAGGGAAGTACCCATTATGCGAACCAGAACACTGTAGAAATATGAAGGCCGTCAACCCTACCACACTCATCAGAGTCACGGCCGAGAGCACAGAGAGGCTGCTTAGCAGTGGCTAGGCAGGTGGTGTCTGTCGCCCAGGTTGACCCCATTCCTTAATAATGCTTGCATGTGTTTGGAGGGGGGCTTATACCCCTGTCCCACGTGGCAACGTTAGTGAACTTTTAACGAGTGCACTTCGCCGCGAGTGTCATTTGCACGCCGTCACACGAGAAAGTGCAGTGTCACTTGCTGCAAAGTACACTTGTGGGAAAGTGTATTCGCAAACCTCACTTTGCTGCGACGGAGTGTGTAGCCTCGGTAGCAGTGGCTTGTACATAAATACGCTATCGCATAAAGCGGTGCTCATAGTATTTTTAAACCATTGTTTTCATTATAAGGAATACTGATATGTATTAAAACAAGTCATAATACAACAAAAAACCTCGCTACTCTCGCCCTCGGGGAATTCGCGGCCACGTCCGCCAGGGGGATGCGGGAGCACATGCCGTGTAAGGACTTTAATGCCGTGTAATGGCCGCGTCCATCGCATTGTTTACTTCCTTGTACACGTGCACATGTGTAGGTCACTCGTTCTCCAGTCATTTGCGATGGCGTGTGCCACTGGTGCTACTTCCACGAAGACAACTTGGTCCGACGCTGTGACACGGGCGCAAAAGTAACAAATATACGTTGCGCTACTAATCTACCAATTGCCACTGTCATCATTTCCAAAGTACACTTCGCTTTCTCGTGTAGCAGCGCACCGCCAAAGTGACACTTTGTGAGCGTAAGTGCACTCGCTCAAAGTGTACTTAAGTTGCCACGTGTGACAGGGGTATTAGTCCGTCCCTCCTTCCCGCGTCCCACACCACCACAGCGCATGCGCGTCCCCTCCCCCTATGCTCTCGTACGCTCACCCCCCTTCCTCTACTCTAGGAATCATCTACTCTGCGGAGCGGCACCCGCGTCCCACATCCCCACAGCGCATGCGCGTCCTCTCCCCCTCTCTCCTCTAGGAATCCTCTACTCTACGGAGCGGCTCCGGCGTCCCACTGCGCATGCGCGTCCTCTCCCCCTCTCTCCTCTAGGAATCCTCTACTCTACGGAGCGGCTCCCGCGTCCCACATCCCCACAGCGCATGCACGTCTCCTGCCCCTCTCTCTCCTCTCCTACGGTCCCCCCCCCGTCCTTTCCTCTAGGAATCCTCTACGGAGTGGCGCGCACGACAGGTGGCGTGACAGCTGCATACTCCGCTGGGGGCGCCACGGTAGTTCCGCGGTATAAAAATGACGGAGCGCGCGCGCTTCATTCTCTCTCCTGTGCAGCGCCCCGATGAGCACCCGGACCACTGCCGTGAAATGAGAGCGGCGACGTTCCTCCCACTCAAGCTAATTATCTCCCCGCTGCTTCGCATCCACACATGGTTCCCTTTAGCGGGAGATGGGGAAGTTTTTTATGCTGACAAAAGTAGTGTTCAAGAAGGCTAAGCAGTTTTGCCACGCGTCTGGAGCGGTCGTGAATATGCAGAAAACTAACCTTTCGTAAATGGGGTATGAAACCCTCTAGATCTGCTGGTATCAGTCGGAACAGTGCACCACTCGCGCACCTTGTGCCTTTGCATCGAATGCGGAACACTGGGCCGCACTGCTCGTCAGCACTCACACTTGTCAAGCACGCCTTGCAAGCATGGATGGGCTGAGGGGAACTTTCTGTGTTCGCCTGTGAGCAGGTATGTAATGTCTTCCTTGTCGCAAAGGTTATTTACGTGTGTCAGGTAGTAAACTGCTCGTGAGATAGAGATCAGGCTGTGCATAGGGTATTCGCCACTTTCGTGTGGGGGTATCAATGGGAACCAACGCGCAGGGATAATTTGTTTCCTCCCTTCAGTATCTGCTGGGATAATCCATATGTTTGTGCACTAACTTGTGCCTTGGTTTCTCTTTTACAAATTGACAGATCATTCACACTTTTACACCACGCCTACCCTTGTCTCTGACTAACTAAAGGTGTATCTGGAGAATGCGTTGTGCCTTTCGACTTCGAAAAAACATGTACTCAGGCCTACATGACTATTTTGAGCATGATATTATAGTAGTAGCAATTAAGGGTGTAGCAAAATACGTTACTCCCCAATGCCCTCTTTGCTTGGCTATGCGAACACGGGGGAGACTGCAGGCGTCTGGGGCGCCGCCGAGGGGAAAAAAAATCACGCCATATCCACGAAGTGAATGATGATGAGTGGGCGAAGCTCCGGAGGTAATCTGGTAAACCGTCAATCCCCGTAAATTTTGCCCACTCGATCATCATACAAAGACCTGACACACAAACGCGGGGGGTGTGGTGTGATTATACAATATATATACATACAGTATATACACAATGTTTCATAATTTACGTTTGTTGTCGGCGTTGCCGTTTCGCCTTTCGAGGGCGAGAGTGCGTTCACGATCGTTTTCATCCATGGCAGAAAGAGAATGTGTGGTCTGGAACGCGCTTATACTTCATGGTCATCATCGTCATCGTCATCGTTATCACGTGGAGTGGATACATCCCACTATACGTGGCTACGTACTACTACTACTACTACTACTACTACTACTACTACTACTACTACTACATGCTATAGAGGAGGGACAGCCCCACACCCTAAGGAGCTTCGCCCCTAAAAAATGACAAGGCGTAAGGGGGGTTATGCCGCCGCCGTAGTTCAGCACGGCGGGTACCAACGGCATAGAGCCGCAGTTACGTGAAGAATATATATATATATATATATATATATATATATATATATATATATATATATATATATATATATATATATATATATATATATATATATATATATATATATATATATATATATATATATGTATGTAAATTTACAGGAATAGGAACTTGTCAA